>JAUELO010460813.1:0-12488 GCA_032357855.1 Amphibolips quercusostensackenii
ATTAGATCTATTGAACAAAAAATAAGTAAAATGTGCATTTGTTGATTAAAATTGTTTTAATAATTAATAAATAGTAGCTATTCTCAACTTATTGTAAGCACGCATTATTATCTGTCATAATTTATGCAACAGCTATGGATTTAAAGTAGCTAATAATTACAAATCACAAAAATAGAACTTTTGCTCATTATTTTGCATGTAAAATTATAAAAAATTATTTTTCCTACTTGAACCCACTGGATTTAATTTTTCATTAGTTATTACATTGAGTTCTGGCTTGTTTTAATTAATTTAAAAGTTTCAAAAGGAATGGCATCACCTAAAAGTAAAAGGAAAAAAGTGTAAAATTTGTTGTTAAATAACGAATTTTCGATAGTCAAAGCGAATTATCCACAGTTATTCGTTATGCTCAAAAGATTTACGGCTATTATCAAAAAAAATATCTTAATGCGTTAGGAATTGTACTGTCGGAAAATTTTTTCATAAGCACACAAACATGGCGAAAAAAGCTGGCTACGTTTCACAGAGTAACGTTTCTTCTCCTAAGATGATCCGCGTTAATATTATAAACAAATTTAATTGAAAAATGAATTATTTGGGTATTTGTGCTGTTCAACAAAGTAAAGCATGCTTAAAAAGGAAAACCGTTTGAAGGCATAAATTAGATGAAAAGGATTACGACGGAGTAGCTCTTAGTTATTCCGAAAGGTGACTTTAATGAGTGTTTCCAAAAATAGGAGCATTATCGAAAGAAGATTTTGGCTTAAAGGGAACCCAGTGGGCATGAAATTCAAAAACCTTTTCAAAAAGTTCTGAAACTGTTTCTTGGACCTACACATAAAAAGACGTTATCTGAACGTTCCAAAAACTGTCCTAAATCAGGCCAGATAATGTTCTGAAAACAGCTAATTTTCCAAATACAATATTTTATCAAAACATCTCTGGAAAATTTTATGTTTAAGAATCTTTTTTTAAGGTTGACTTAAAATGTTTTTCAACCGCTCAAATAAGGTTCTTTAATGTTTATGCCCAATGATAAGTATTTTGAATTTAATATTCCTAGTATACTACAAGGTCGGATACTTTCCGGACATACTTTGTGTGACGACCCGCAAACCGTCATAAAAATGAAAAACAGAAACTTCCAACAATATTCGAATTTCAAAAAATAGTAGCAATTGTCTGAAAAAAGTTAAAAATATGGTAGGAATAAGAGAGAAAATCGGAAAGATATTTTCTTGAAGTACAACTGACCTTAGGATGCGGTGAACGTAGAGGTAACAATCGTTCTTGAGAGAAACGAGAGTACTTGAGCTCTACAGAACAAATTGTTTTGGATGTATATCGTATATAAAAAGGGCGCTTATTTTAGTTGAAAACAGTACACGCTTTTCTTCGTTCGACTAGACAGTGAAAGACAAAGGTTGCACGAGATTACGAGTTCATAGCAAATACATCCAACTACAAAAGCAAATTGAGCCACGGTAAATCGTGAGCTGCTATTTTAAGGCTGATTAAATAACAAATTAATAAAGTTGATAATAATATTCCTTAAGTATTTTTAATTCTTTTAGACCTTTAAGAGTATGAAGTAAAAACATTATTTATTTATTTTGTAAAAGTACATAAGCCCAACAGTCTTTTAGACCAATTGCAGATCTACAAAATTATCTGAAACTAAATAACCGCAAAGCGAACATATATACGTCTAGCTGCAGTGTTTTTTTCAAAACTTATCAATGATTACAATAATTTTAAAAATTGTTGTATAAGACATAATTAAAAGTTGCATTCACAAACTCGGAAAAAAAGTGAAGAAGATATCAGGGTTTAGATTTGTATCTTATTTTAACATTCGATTAGTAAGATTATACATTCTGAATAATAGAGAGCGACGATTCATTGTATTATTATTATATAACGGCTGACTTTGTCGAGTGAAGTAGTTCAGAAAATTCAACGGTATCATTTCTAACAACGTTAGACAATTATATAGACGTCGAGCAATTTTAAATAAAAATAATATATCCGAGAATGTTCGTCTGTCTCAACAACCATGCCTCAAATCGATTTTGAAGAAATACATAATCTGCACCATGACATTGATATACTTCATCTTCCTTCTACACTTTTAGAAATTTCTTGAAAATGCAGTAACCCTTTAAATATAGGAGTGATTGAAATTTTATTCAATAAAGATTATAAATTAAAACTCATATACAGTGAACCGTGAAGGTTTTGATTTCCAGCAAAAGAAAAATAAAGGAAGGTAAGTTTGCGTTGCACATTATGATTATAATTTCTTTTGCTCGATTTTGATGCAGATTTAACCGAAAAAGACATTCCAGCATAAAAGTGTGTTAATGGACATAAATTTGTTTTTAAAGTTTCCTCTATTCATGAATCTATAAACTTTATTTATTAATACATCAATAATGTAATTTTAGTTGTATTATTTGCACTGTTTTATAGTTTTTTCTGCTCGACTCTGATACATACTTAACCTAAAAATACATTCCAGCATAATAGTGTATATTTTTAATAAAAATTTTAAGAACAGATTATTTTCCGCCCTTCGATCTTTAAAAACTACTCATCTGGACTTATAATAAACAAATCGTTAATAATTAGTAAGCATATTTAGTAGTCTATGCTATCTCTTACTTTAATATTCAAAGTTTTGGCAAACAGTCACAACATTTTTCAAGAATGTCTTTTGCACCCACAAAAATTTACTATTTTTATTTAATTTTACAGAAGATTTTTTATTTTACAAATTTCGTAAATTACAAAATGCCTCACTTAAAAATTAGAAATCCTTTATTTCTATACTCAGAATAGTTTAATACATAAGAAGCCAGATACAAAAATAGGTTAAAAGCAAGTAACATTTACTTTACAAAAAATAAAAATCTTTATTTATTTTTTACTTCACTAAGGGACAAAGTTTTCGTCAATTGTTATAATAATATAATATAGTTTAACGATGTTTCATGGATACACATAACCTTAAAATTAAATGATCTAGTATCTTAAAAATATTTCGTGACATCAAGAAAATAGACACTTGAATATAACAAAATATTATAGAAAATCTAAGTATTATTTTTAATAGTTATTTTTTATTTGAATCTAGTATTTCAGAGTTTTAATTTTTTTCTTTTTACATAATAGTAGTGTTATGTTGATTCAGTCTTTATTTTATTTTTCCAAAATTTTTTATACAATTATTTTCCTGGGAGTTTTATAAAAACTTAGACATGTGAAATAATAACTAGCTTGATTGTTTTCAATAAAACCCCTACAAATAAGATTCTAGAGAATATTTTTAGGGACAAAGTAAGCCAGCAATAATAAAGATTGTATCGTAACCACAATTTTAAATATTATTTAAATTTGAGATTATGTATACCTATGGAATATACTCATGATTTGGATATATTTATTTTATTTTGAAAAACCTAATTCGTAGTTACTTTTACTTCAACCAAATACAAGTTACACTCAAGTGGAATCTTCTTCTCTGTCGACCTTTACGTACAAGGGAATAATTTTGCAATTTAACGAACTATGAAGATATTATACCCAGTGAGTGAAAGAAGTTCGTCAAAGGAATTTTCACTATATCCTGTTTTGGTTATAAAAGGTGTGATATATCATTATATTTATTTACAAATATATTTCGAATAAAGTTCCGAATAGGTGAACGTGACTAATTTTCTTGGAAACTATCACTCGTAGAAAAAAATGTGTTACACAAAAAATGTGTATTTTTGTAAGATCTACAACTTTTATAAGAAGCATTTTGCGATATTTTGCATCTTGGCTGTGATAAGCGCAAAAACCCACATTTTTTAATGGTTTTTCCGCGATTTCACCATGAAAATCGCTTAGTCGACAATTTTTACTATAATTTTCGTAATCAGTGCGTCAAAATACATAATTATACGCAGTGTGAAGGGAATCGTCACGTTCACCTATTTGGAACTTAATCCAAGTATTTAAATTTTTAACGAAATAATATTTTTAAATAGAAATAATTTTCAAACCAAAAAGACAAATTTTCAACAAAAGTTAAAATTTTCAACCAAAAAAATAACTTGATAACAATACTGTGTAAATTTTCAATAAAATAATAAAATTTATATCCAAAAAGATGAATCTGCAATTTAAAAATAAATTTTTCACAAAGCATTTTAATTTTTGATTAAGTATTTGGATCTTTTTCAATAAAGTAGGACTTTTGAACAATATTCTTTGATTTTCAACAAAATAATACAATTTTTAATCGAAAAGATGAATTTTTAACAAAGAAGTTGAATTTTTAAGCAACAAAGATTGTTTAGCTGTGAAGAGGAAAAAATTCAACTACATTGTTGAATTTTCAATCGAAGAAGAAGAAATTTTTACAAAATCCGAATTTTTTACATAACAGTTAAATTTGCAATAAAAATAAAAAATTTTTAAAATAAAAGATTATGTTTCAAGAAAATAATAAAATTGTTTACCAAAAAGAATAATTTTCAACAAAAAAGTTGAATTTTCAAATAAGAAATATTTTTTAGCTTTCAAAAAAAAAACAACGTTGTTTAATATTCTAGTGAAAAAGGCGATTTTTTTACAAAACAGGTGAATTTTCAATACAAAAAAATACATTTTTAACAAAAAAGTTAATTCTCAACTAAAAAAGATAAATTTTAACAAACTAGTTAAATTTCAATCAAAAAGAGATGATTTTTGCATAAAAAATATAATAGTAGACTTAACAATTTTTTCATATTGATTTTAATCCAAAAAAAGGTTAATTTTGTAACCAATGATGAATTTTTGAACCAAAAAGACAAATTTTAAGCAAAAAAATTGGCTTTTTAACCAAAAAGATGGATTTGTTAACAATATTGTTAAATTCTTAAAAAAATGTTTAAAAATTTTTAAAAGAGATTACTTTCAAACCTAGTATACAATAGTAGATTTTCAAATTAAAAATCATTGACTTTAAACTGAAAAAAAAACAATTTTTTTGAAAGAGATGAATTTTTAAATTAAAAAGACGACTTTTTGAGCAGAAAGTTGAATTTTAAAACACAAAAAGATTTTTCCAGTCTTGAAAGAAAATAATTTTAACCACATGGTTAAATTTTTATATAAAAATAACGAATTTTTTACTAAACATTTGAATTTTCAAAACGAAAATAAAAATTCTTAACCATAAAGTTCATTTTTTATCCAAAAAGATAAATTTTCAACATAACAATCAAAAATTTTTTAAAAGAGATGATTTATGAACCAAAAATATAATAGTAGACTTTTAAATTGAAAGGAATTGACTGTAAACAAAAAAAAATTTAACAACAGATGAATTTTCACACAAAAAGACGAATTTTCAACCGAAAGTATTTTTAATCAGAAAATGATTTTTTCAGTCCTTAAAGAAAAAAAAATGTTACCCACATGGTTGAATTTTTAAATAAAAATAACGAATTTTCCATTAAACATTTAGATTTCTAACACAAAAATATAAATTTTGAACCAAAAAGTTCATTTTAACTCAAAAAGACCAATTTTCAACAAAACAGTTGAACTTTCAACAAAATAATAAAAAAAATTCCTAAAAGGGATAATTTCCAAACCAAAAATTGAAGAATAGACTTTTAAATTGAGGAGAAGTGACTTAAACAAAAAAAAAATGTTAACAAGAGATGAATTTTCAAACAAAAAGACAAATTTTCAGCAGAAAGTTAAATTTTCAAACAAAAAAGATTTTTTCAGTCTTGAAACAAAAAAATTTTAACCACATGGTTAAATTTTCAAATAAAATTACAAATTTTTCACTAAGCATTCGAATTTTTAACACGAAAATATAAATTTTCAAAAAAAAAAGTTTATTTTTAAATCAAAAAGATGAATTTTTAACAATATAATAATAAAAAATTTTCCAAAAGAAATGATTTCTAAATCAAAAGTATAATATTAGACTTTTCAATTAAAAGGAAATGACTTTAAACAAGAAAATTAATGTTCTACCGGATAGTGAATTTTTAATCCAATAAGATGAATTTTCTATCTGAAAACATAAATCCTGAACAAAAAGGAAATAATTCTTTACAAAATAATAAAAATTGTAAAGAAAAATTTGAATTTTCTACAAAAGCAGTTTAATTTTCTGCACAAAAATATAAACTTTCACCAAAAAAAGTTAATTTTCATCCTGAAAATATAAATTTTCAACAAAACAGTCCAATTTCTATTTCAAAAAAATAACTTTTTTCACAAATGATGAATTTTGAACAAAAAAATGAAAACTTTTGCTTTCAAAAAAAGATTCATCAACATAAACAGAATACTTTTTAACCAAACAATTGCATTTTTATCCAAAAATACTAACTTTTTACCAAAAGATGTATTTTCAGGAAAAAAGTTCTATTTTTAACCAAGTAGGATTTAAAAATAATATTGTTCAATTTTTAGCAAAGTGATAACATTTATAACTGAAACGATGAGTTTTCAACCAAAAAATATTTTTTAGCTTTAAAAAAAATATCAACCAAGTTGTTGAATTTTAAGTGAAAGAGGCGATTTTTTTACAAAACAGGTGATTTTTACACTAGAAAATATATATTTTTAACAAAAATTTATTTTAAACGAAGAAAGATTAATTTTGTAACAAATTATGAATTTTCTATCTGAAAGAACGAATTTTCAACAAAAAGAGAATAATTTTCAACCGAACAGTAACATTTTTAACCAAATAGATGAAAATTTTACCAAAAGATGAATTTTCAAACCAAAAAGACGAATTCTAAGCAATAAAGTTGGCTTTTCAATCAGGAAAGATTTTTCAGTCCTAAAAAGAATGTCAACCACATTATTAAATTTTTCATTAAAAATGACTAATTTTTTACCAAGCACTTGAATTTTGAACATGAAAATATAAATTTGTACATAAAAGTTCATTTTTAACCCAAAAAGAGGACATTTCTATTCGTAAGACGAATCCTTGATGAAAACAAAATACTTTCCAACCATAGGAGTAAAATTTTAACCAAAAATACTGAATTTCTACCAAAAGATGAATTTTCAAACAAAAAAGACGAATTTTTAGCAAAAAAGACTTTTCGGTCTTAAAAAAAATGGCAACTACATTGTTGAATATTTAAGTAAAAATTACGATTTTGCACTACTTAAATTTTTAATACAAAAAATATAATTTTAAACAAAATAGTTTAATTTTTAAACCAAAAGAACGAATAATAATATAACAAAAATGATAAAAATTATAATAAATTTGTTATGCAAAAGAGTTTTAACCAAACAGTTACATTTTTAACTAAATAAGATGAAACTTCTACCAAAAGATAAATTATCAAACCAAAAATACGAATTTTCAATAAAAATTCTGAATTTTTAACTAAGCGAAAACGAAAAATAAAATAAAAATTAAAAGTTTCTTGAAAATTTTTTAAAAAGAAGAATTATTTTCAAAATTATTATTATTGTCATTATTATTATACTATCAATCAAAATCCCTTCTATGGTAAGCGTAACTCGTTCGGTTCTGGTCTCGTAATACCACACACGTTTTCAGAAATCGTAATTCGATTAATAATTTCTATTTTTGTCAAATACTGATCATTCCATGAATATCATACATGGGACAGCAAACATCAGGTTTGTCCATTAGTATCGAGTACAAATCAATGCTCAGTAAATATCCAATTTTGATTCAAGCATCTTCAACACATCCCGCTAAACTTGTGCACACAACCGATCGATAAATGTACATTTATACAATAGAAATGTAGGTCAAACAATTAAGGCAGATTCTATGTTACCTTAAACATACACCACAAACCAGTCCAGGAATAATAAAATATTGAGCATAAACAGCATCAACAATATCAAAAAAACATCGACAGCTAGAATTTGCTGATGGTGAATTCTCTTTTGTTAAAGCTCCTTGAGCTTTAACGATCATTCTCATCACGTGTCTCGTGCTTCGCGCTCGATTTCGGATCAGGCGCGGAACCAATTCTTATTAGCAGTCAAATGCTCAAATATAAATATTTCAGATTGGCTTATAAAAAGAGAAAAAAAATGTCTGTTTACTTTCCTGTTATCAAACATCTTTACAAGACGTACAAATGAAATTTTTTTAACTTCTATACCTAAAAAAATGTCCGATTTAAATACTCAATACTTAACTACAAAATAAAATCAATTTAAACATAGGAAGTCTTCTACATTTAAAGTGTTTAAAATTAAAATTAAATCTTTTTTTATCAACTAATTCATCAAAAAATTTTATTAGATTTTTTCGAACTTAGGTTTCTTTTTCCTTGTCTAAAAAAACCGAGTTTTTTTTCTTTAAATCTCATTGGGTTAAAAAAATTGACATATTATTATTTATTTGTGAAAACTATAGATTCCAAGAACTTTTATTTAATTTATAATTTGACTACTTAGCTAAAAGTTAAATTCATTTATTAATAATTAATTTTTTTCGTAGAAGATTCATTATTTCAATTCAAAATTCATCTCTGGTTGAAAATGTAACTAATACTTTGTTCAAAATCAATTTTTTTATCTGAAAATTTGACTAGTCTAGTAGAAAATTTAACTATTTTGCTGAAAATACGTTTGTTTTTAGTGAAGAATTATAATTTTCAAGAGAAAATTAACCTATTTTATTTTTGGTTGAAAATTTATTTTCTCCTACTTCTTTCAATTGTTATTTTTGTTTCTGAAGTTTGAAAGTCTGTTTTTTAATTTTAAATCTTTTTTATGCTTTTTCAGCATAACTATTTTTTTATAGGCAAACAGATTTCTGTTTAATTTTAAATTGAAAATTTATTTATTTTTAATGCAATTTTAACTATTTGTCTGGAAATGGACATTTTTTTCTTAAAAATTTCACCATTTGCTTGGAAATATATGTATATAAGGGTGTTCCAAAAATGCATTAGAAAATTTTTTTTCTTGAATTTTTATGGGGACACCCCAGAAAGTTGTTCAAATCCACACAAAAATAAATCTATTTTTTTGTTTTGAAAAAAAAATATTTAGAGGTGGCGCAAGCCCTATGTCAAATTTTTGATTAAGATAAGTTAAATAATACATTAAAGTGAAAAAAAATTGTTTCATAAATTCATTATAATTATGATTATTAATAATATTATTTTTGAATAATGCTAGAAAAATGCGTTTTTTTTTAAATTTCTGTCTTTTTGTCCTATTTTTAATTAAAGTGAAGTAATAATGAATTTCAATTAATAAAAGTCATTTTTTAAACAATTTATTATCATTGTTAATAATATTCTCTTCGATTTATTAGTGAAAAGCTGCAGTTTTTTCTGAAATTTTCAACTGTTTGTCTATTTTTTATTCGACGTGACTTAGTCATTCATTAGATTTAGCAAAAATAATTGTTTAAGCAAATTATCATTGTTTATGACTATCTTCATCTATATCAATGCCTGATAGTTGCGGTTTTTAGTCAATTTTTACGTTTCTGTACTTTTTTCACTTAGTGAGGTAATAATTGATAAAAGTTAACAAATAAGTTGTTTTAAACAATTTAATATTGTTTATAAGTATCTTTTCTTAGATAAGTGACAGAAAAGAGCGAAAATAATTTACTTAAAGTAACAATTTTATTTGAAAAATCATTTTTTTTATGGTTGACTTATTATTTGTTTATTATTAATTACTACTTTACTAAGTGAAAAAAGGACAGATATTTAGAAATTGATAAAAAACGGCAACTATTAGGCATTGATATAGATAAAGATAGTCATAAGCAATAATAATTTGTTTAAATAATCATTTTTTCTGAATCTACTTAATTATTAAATCACGCTTAATAAAAAATAAACAAACAGTTGAAAAATTTAGAAAACCCCGCAACATTTTACTAATTAAGCAAATTGAATATCATAAACAATTATAATGAATTGTTTGAACAATTATTAATGCTGACTTAAATTTATTATTACTTTAATTCAATCAAAAAATAAGACAAAAAGCCATAAATTTTAGTAAAAACAGCACCTTTCTAGCACTATTTAAATATAATATTATTAATAATAATAATAATTGCTCAAAGAATTAATTTTTTTAACTCTTATTGAATATTTAACTTATCTTAATTAAAAATTTAATTAAAAGTGATTTTTTTTCAAACTGCAATTTTGTAGCACTTTTCTAAGGAAATATTATTAACAATAAGAATAAATTGTTTAAACAATCGTTCTTGTTAACATTGATGAACTATCACTTCCCTCTAATTGAAAATTGGACGAGTGGAAAATTTCTGAAAAAACCGCGCCTTTCTAACTCCATTCTATGAGAAAATTGCTGATAACAATAATAAATTGTTTAAACAATTTATGTGACCATCCAATTATAAGGATAAAGTGGTCTTTAATGTACCAAAAACAATTTGCATTCAATAAACCGTAAAAAAAGTCATAATTAGAGCTGAAAATTTGTAAACCCCATTTTTTCACTTATGGGGTTTTTTTGGGACCCTATAAAACAGACTTTTGGTGTTAATTTTTTAAAAAGTAATATTCTATTCGTATTCTGTGACTTATTGTGAAGAAAAATGTTGAGTTTTAACTCGACTAAGATAATATTAAAAATTCTGAATAAGATTCACAAAAACGTATTTTTTTATGGGAAATACGTGTTAAATTTCATGGGGCCTAGGGCACCTGTAAACATAATTTTTTTCAAAACAAAAAAAAATGGATTTATTTTTGTAAGGATTCAAACACATTTCTGGGGTGTCCCCATAAAAATTCGAAAAAAAAATTTTTGGACCACCCTAATGTACATTGTGTAAGATTCGTCTTTTTTATAGAAAATTAATCTAAATTCAATAATTGAAATGAAAAATTGTCTTTTTTATTAAGAAATTCAATTGTTTTGTTGAAAATACACGTATTTTTTTTGAAAATCGATTTTTTGGATAAAATTATATTTTGCTTCTAAAGTTAATCTTCTTGCCTGAAAACTCTTCTTGTCAGTGAAAACCTAAACTATTCCAATTGAATATTTACCATTTAATTTGAAAATTCATCTTTCAGGTTGGAATTAAAATTACTTGGTTAAAAGTTAAGCTTTCCGTTGAAAAATTATAAGTTTAAGTTTTTAATCATTTAACATTATTTTCAAGTTGAAAATTCGTCTTTTTTGGTAGAAATAAATCTTCTTGGTTGAAAATCCATCTTTTTGGGTCAAAAATCAAATTTTTACATTCTCATTCTATAATTAGAAGGTATTAGATTTGTGTAAAATTTACCCCCCCCTTGCCTTTCCGGTTTTTGTCAAATGTTTACGTTTTGCGACTTCCTGAACCCGAAAAACAAATTTTCACGAATGTGTCTGTTTGTATGTATGTCTGTCTGTGAGCACGATAACTTTTGAAAGAATTCATCTATTAGATTGGCCTTTGGTATACGCTTTAAGTGTCAAAAACTAAAGGTAAACTTTGTTAGCAAGCCATTTTGAATAAAAATTTAAAAAGTGAGCACATTTTGAAAATTTTTGAGACCACTTTTTGTAAGATTTAAAAATTTTATGTACGGTTATAAGTACTACTAAAAAAGACAAATAATATATTATTATGACTTCTTTTGATAAAACTAAAATTACCGAAGTTATAGCATTTTCAAAATCCAAAAAAAAATGAAAATGAACATTTCAGGCTAAAAAACGCACGATATGAAAAAAAGTCAGAGAAAGAAAAATGTTGCATTTTAAATTATGATAAGAACTTTTTGAATTTTTTTGAAAAATCGAAAATAATAATTCTGATTCCACAAAAAAATAATAAAAAATAAAAAATCCCATTTTGCAGTCAAACTACGCCAGACACGACAAAAGATAATTCAACCAAAATTATGCACCCAAAAGAGATCTACAAATTTATTATCCTTTATTTTTTGATGCGAAGCGTAGTTTCTGTTTTATTCCTAAAAAACAGCATCAATAATAGAAAAATTAAATTTTTAGACAAACAACACAAGCTGCAAGAAAAATCAATAGACAAATATTTTTCACTGGAAAAAAGCTACAAATTTGTTAAAAATCATGTTTTAATAAGATGTGTAGTTTTTGTTTTATCCTTGAAAATAACATTAACAATAAAAAAATTTAATTTTTGGGGAAACAATGCAAGATACTAAAACAGATGAATGAACAAAAATTATGCATTCAAAAATGATTTAAAACTTTGCGATTAATTTTTGTCACAAGAATACATTCAAAATGAGAAAAATTAACTTTTTGGTAAACAAGACAAGCTAAAATAACATTTTAACTAATAAAATGTCTCGCCTAAATTATATATACAAATTTTTTTAAAACTACTTTACATTAGGATGCGTTTTCACATTATTATCAGTGAAGGTTTTAGATTTGTGTCAAATTTGTGGGGGGGGGGGGGGGGGGGGGGGGGGGGGGGGGGGGGGGGGGGGGGGGGGGGG
>JAUELO010460834.1:0-12486 GCA_032357855.1 Amphibolips quercusostensackenii
TATTATTTAGGTAGTTTGTTCTTCAAAAATATCATTATTTGTGAATTTTTCAATTAGGATAATTTCTAATTCAGAATCATTATTATTAGGGAATTTTATTATTCAGGAATTTTATTATTCGGGAATTTTATGATTCAAAAATTGTATTATTCGTGAATTTACCAATTCGGATATTTTATAATTCAGGAATTTTCTAATTCAGGAATTTCATTATTTGGAAATTTTGGGATTCAAAAATATTAATATTACGGAAATGCCTTAATTAGGAAATTTTCCAATTTCGTAAATTTATTATTTGGAAATTTTATTATTCAGGAATTTAAGTATTTGTGAATTTCGTAATTAAAAAATTTCATTATTTGTGAATTTCCTAAATCAGAAATTTTCCAATTCGGGAATTTCATTATTGAGGAATTTTATTATTCAGGAATTTCATCATTCGGTAATTTTATTATTCGGGAATTTCGTTCTTCAAAAATATCATTATTTGTCAATTTTCCAATTAGGAAATTTTTCAATTCGGAAACTTTATTATTCGGGAATTTGATTATTCAGGAATTTCATTATTTGTGAATTTTGTGATTCAAAAATATTAATATTCGGGAACTCCCAAATTAGAAAATTTTCCGATTCCGTAACTTTAATATTTGGAAATTTTATTATTCAGGAATTTTATTATGCGGAATTTTGTGATTCAAAAATTTTATTATTCGTGAATTTCCTAATTCGGTAATTCTCCAATTCGAAAATTTTATTATTTGGGAATTTTATTTTTTAGTAATTTCGTCATTCGTGAATTTCATTATTCGGGAATTTTGTGATTTAAAAGTATTGTTATTCGTGAATTTTTCAGTTAGGAAATTTTTCAGTTCGGGAACTTTATTATTCAGGAACTTTATTATTCAGGAATTTTATTATGCGGAATTTTGTGATTTAAAAATTTTATTATTCATGAATTTCCCGATTCGGATATTTTCCGATTCCAGAATTTTCTAATTTAGGAATTTTCTAATTTAGGAATTTTTTAATTTAGGAATTTCGTCATTCAGGAATTTTTTAATATTTGGGAATTTTGTGATTCAAAAATATTAATACTCGGGAATTTCTCAGTTAGGAAATTTTTCAATTCGAGAACTTTATCATTCAGGAATTTTATTATGCGGAATTTTGTGATTCAAAAATTTTATTATTCATGAATTTCCCAATTAGTAAATTTTCCAATTCCGTAACTTTATTATTTGGGAATTTTATTGATCAGGAATTTAAGTATTCGTGAATTTCGTAATTCAAAAATTTTATTATTCGTGAATATTCTAATTCAGAAATTTCCCAATCCGGGAATTCTCCAAATCAAAAATTTTATTATTGGGAAATTTCATTATTCAGTAACTTCGTCATTGGTTAATTTCATTATTGAAGAATTGTATGATCCAAAAATATCATTATTCGTGAATTTTCCAGTTAGGAAATTTTTCAATTCGGGAACTTTATCATTCCGGAATTTTATTATTCAGGAATTTTATTAGGCGCAATTTTGTAATTAAAAAATTTCATTATTCGTGAATTTCCCAATTCGGATATTTTTCATTTCGGGAATTTTCTAATTCAGGAATTTTCCAATTTAGGAATTTTGTCATTCGGGAATTTTATTATTCGGGAATTTTATGATTCAAAAATATAAATATTTAGGAATTCCCAAATTAAGGAATTTTTCAATTCCGTTACTTTATTATTTGGGAATTTTATTTTTCAGAATTTCGAGTATTCGTGAATTTCGTGATTCAAAAATTTTATTATTTGTGAATTTTCTAATTCGGAAATTTTCCTAGTTCAGGAATTTGATTATTAGGGAATTTTATTATTCAGGAATTTCATCATTCGGTAATCTTATTATTTGGGAATTTTGTTATTTAAAAATCTCATTATTTGTAAAATTTTTAATAAGGATATTTTCCAATTCAAAAACTTTATTATTCAGAAATTTTATTATTCAGAAATTTCATTATTCGGAAATCTTGTAATTCAAAAAATGTATTATTCGTTGATTTCCCAATTCGAATATTTTCCAATTCGGGAATTTAATGATTCGGAAATTTTATTATTCAGGAATTTCATATGCGCAATTTTGTGATTCAAAAATTTTATTATTCGTGAATTTCCCAATTCGGATATTTTCCAATGCGGGAATTTTCTAATTTAGCATTTTTCTTATTAAGAAATTTTATTATTCTGGAATTTTGTGATTCCAAAATTTTATTATTCGTGAATTTCCCAATTGGAAAATTTTCAAATTCGGGAATTTCCCAATCAGGAAATTTTCCAATTCAAGAATTTTATTATTCAGAAATTTCATCAGGTGGAAATTTCCAATTCGAAAACTTTATTATTCAGGAGTTTTTTCATTCAGGAATTTTATTGTTCGGAAATTTTATTATTCAGGAATTTTATTATTCGGGAATTTGGTGATTCAAAAATTGTATTATTCGTGAATTTCCTAATTCGGATATTTTCCATTTCGGGAATTTTCCAATTCAGGAATGTTTTAATTTAGGAATTTTATTATTCGGAAATTTTGTAATTAAAAAGTTTTATTATTCGTGAATTTTCCAAATCAGTAATTTAATGATTCGGGAATTTCAAATACAGGAATTTTATTAATCGCAATTTCCTGATTAAAAATTGTTATTATTCGTGAATTTTTCAGTTCAGGAATTCAATGATTCGGAAATTTTATTATTTAGAAATTTTATTATTGGGGAATTTTGTGATTAAAAAATTTTATTATTCGTAAATTTCCTAATTTGGAAATTTTCAAATTCGAGAATTTTCCAATCAGGAAATTTTCCAATTCGAAAATTTTATTATTCAGAAATTCTATCAGGCGAAATTTTACAGTTCGAAAACTTTATTATTTGCGAATTTTGTTATTTGGGAATTTTATTATTCGTGAATTTCCTAATCCGGATATTTTCCATTTCGGGAATTTTCTAGTTCAGGAATGTTCTAATTTAGGAATTTTATTATTCGAAAATTTTGGGATTCAAAAGTCTTATTATTCGTGAATTTTCCAATTTAGAAATTTAATGATTCGGGAATTTTATAATTCAGGAATTTTATTAGGCGCAATTTCCTGATTGAAAATTTTGATTAATCGTAAATTTTTCAATTCGGATATTCACCAATTTAGAAATTTTCTTAATCAGCAAGTTTCTAATTCAGATATTTTATTTTTCGGGAGTTTTGTAATTTAAAAATTGTATTATTCGTGAATTTCCCCATTTGGATATTTTCCAATTCGGGAATTTTCCAATTCGGGAATTTTCTAATTCAGGAATTTTATTATTGCAGAATTTTGTGATTCAAAAGTTTTATTATTCGTGAATTTTCCAATTCGGGAATGCAATGATTCGGAAATTTTATTATTCAGGAATTTTAAAGGCGCAATTTTGTGATTCAAAAATTTTATTATTCGTGAATTTCCTAATTCGGATATTTTCCAATTCGAAAATTTTCTAATTTAGCAATTTGCTAATTCAAAAATTTTATTATTCTGGAATTTTGTGATTCCATAATTTTATTATTCGTGAATTTCCTAATTTGGAAATTTTCAAATTCGGGAATTTTCTAATCAGGAAATTTTCCAATTCGGAAATTTTATTATTCAGAAATTTTATGAGGCGGAATTTCCCAATTCGAAAACTTTATTATTCGGGAATTTTATTATTCAGGAATTTTATTTTTCGGAAATTTTGTGATTCAAAAATTGTATTATTCCTGAATTTCCTAATTTGGAAATTTTCATATTCGGGAATTTTCCAATCAGGAAATTTTCCAATTCGGGAATTTAATTATTCAGGGATTTTTATCAGGCGGAATTTCGCGATTCAAACATTTTATTATTCGTGAATTTCCCAATTCGGATATTTTCCAGTTCGGGAATTTTCTAATTCAGGAATTTTCCAATTCAGGAATTTTGTCATTCGGTAATTTTATTATTCGGGAATTTTATGATTTAAAAATATTAATATTTGCAAATTCCCTTATTAGAAAATTTTCCAATTCCGTAACTTTATTATTTGGGAATTTTATTATTCAGGATTTCAAGTATTCATGAATTTCGTGATACAATAATTTTATTATTCGTGAATTTCCTAATTCAAAAATTTTCCAATTTGGGAATTTGATTTTTGGGGAATTTTATCATTCGGTAATTTTATTATTCGGAAATTTTGTTATTTAAAAATATCATTATTTGTAAGTTTTCCAATTAGGAAATTTATTACTCAGGAATTGTATTATTCGTGAATTTCCCAATTCGGATATTTTGCAATTCGGGAATTTTCTAATTCAGGAATTTTATTATTGCAGAATTTTGTGATTTAAAAGTTTTATTATTCGTGAATTTTCCAATTCGGGAATGCAATGATTCGGAAATTTTATTATTCAGGAATTTTAAAGGCGCAATTTTGTGATTCAAAAATGTTAGTATTCGTGAATTTCCCAATTCGGATATTTTCCAATTCGGGAATTTTTAAATTTAGCAATTTTCTAATGCAGAAATTTTATTATTCGGGAATTTTGTGATTCCAAAATTTTATTATTCGTGAATTTCCTAATTTGGAAATTTTCAAATTCGGGAATTTTCCAAACAGGAAATTTTTCAATTCAGAAATTTTATTATTCAGAAATTTTATCAGGCGGAATTTTCTAATTCGAAAACTACATTATTCGGGAATTTTATTATTCATGAATTTTATTTTCCGCAAATTTTGTGATTCAAAAATTGTATTATTCGAGAATTTCATAATTCAAATAATTAATTTTTCGTCAGTTTCCTAATTCGGAAATTTTCCAATTTAGAAATTTTATTATTCGGGAATTTTGTGATTCAAAAAGTTTGTTATTCGTGAATTTCCTAATTCGAAAATTTTTCATTTCGGAAATTTTCTAATTCAAGAATTTTATTATTCGAGAATTTACAGACGTTTATATTCTTTAAGATTTTTTCATCTTAATTTCAAGGTATTTGAATTGAAGAAGGTGATTGCTTTATGAAAATCTGACGTCGTAGTTGCTATTCACTAAATAATGAAGGAAATAAATAATTAGAGTAAATTTTATCAAGCGACTAACTGAAACAAAAATTTCACGGAAACGATGAAACTGTTTATTTTACGTATTACTTCTGTGACAAATTTTCAATATTTGCATAAGCCTTGACTAAAGACCTCATATGATAATCGTGAATCATGAAATAATAATACAATAAATCATTCGGATTGAATTTTAATTTAATAAAGTAAGGAAATTTCCTATAATTTCTGAATTATTTATTTTTTCTCGCAAATGACAAAGAAAAAAGTTAATTTTCAACCATTTGTATTTTCAACCAAAAAGTATTGAATTTTTATTAAAAGAGTCGAATTTTTTGCAAAAAAGTTTAATTTTTCGACCTGAAAATATAAATTTCTAACAAAAAGATTAATTTTAAACCAAGTAGTTAAATTTGCAACCAAAGAATACAAATCCTTAGCAAAAAATGTGATAGTTAATATTTCAGTCAGGAAGGATTTTAATTTTAAATAAAAAAACAGTCAAGTCGATCAAAAAGACAAGTTTCTATTAAAATTGTTAATTTCTCAACCAGAACAGATTAATTTTTAACCAAGTTTTGGCATTTTTCCAAAAAGTTTTGACCAAAATAGATGAATTTTCAAACATTTTTTAAGCTGACTACAATTAGTCCTAAAATTATGAAAAGTCTTTCCAAATTAAAAAAATTTTTTTTTAATCTTTTGTAGATTTTTTGGACATTTTTAGAAATCCTTGAAAACTTTTTTAAAACTTCTTAATATTTTTGTAAGTTATTCAAATTCTTTTAATACTGCAAAATTGCAAAAAATCTTCTTAAATATTCTCTTGAATTTAATTTTTTTTAAATGAAATTTATTGAAATTTTTCTCCGAAATCTGAAAACAATTTCTTTATTGTCCCGCATTCTTTTAGAATCCTTTAAACGATGCTTAATTTTATTTTGAAATTTTAAAAAATCTGCATTTTATTAAATATTTTTTTTACCTTATCAAATTTTCAAATATTTCTAAATATTAAAAAATATTTTTAAATATTCTAATCAAATTAATTTTTTAGAATGAAAGTTATTTAAAAATTTTCCCGAGTATCTTATGTAAATAATAATCATTTGAAATCCTTCTGAAATTCTTAAAAAGCCTCAAATTTTTCTAAAATCAAAATTTTGTTGATAAAATTTCGAAATCTTTTCAAATTTCAAATTTATTTTTTATTTTTGTTCAACTTCAAAGTATCTTTTGAAATGATTCCAATTTTTCCAAAAATTACCTTAAAATCTTCAAGATTTTTTTTTACGATTTTTACAATCTTTGGAAATATTTTTTAATCTTTTTAAATACTCTTTAAAAATTAATTTACCAAAATGAACAATAATTTTAAATATATCCAGAAATCGTTAGAAAATGTTTTAATATCTTGCAACCTTACAAAATTCTGAAAAAGTTTTTTTTTCAAAATCTTCCAAAATTCACATTAAAAAAATGAAATCTTTCAAAGTTTTAAATTACTTTTAGATTTTTTTTTAATGTGTAGAATTGAAAAAATTGCATCCAAATATTCGAAATTTTTTGCAGGCAATTTCGTGAATCATTTTAAATGTTTGAAATCTTTTTAAATTTTGAATTGCTTTTTAATCTTTACATCTTTGCAAGACCTTCTGAATATTTCTCAAAATGATTCGAATTTTTTCTGCTTTTTTTTTTAATATTCAGCAAAATGAAAAAACTTCCAGAGTCTGTTTTGACAATTTTTGCAAACTTTTTAAATGTTTCAAATCTTCCTAGATGTTTAAAATTATATTTTAATATTTCATTAAAATTAATTTATAAAAATAAAAATAATTTACTAAATCTCCGGTGAACCGCAAAATAAAGTTTTATCATATGGAAACTTTTAAAATTCTTAAAAAGCCTCAAAATCTTCCAAAATCTACATTTCAAACAATTTTTTTTTAAATTTAAAAATTTTTAAACTTAATTTTGATTTTTGAAACTTCTTAGTATCTTTTAAAATAATCCGCATTTCTTCTGAAATTTTTGATAAAAGTTTCAAAATGAAAAAATTGCCTTGAAATCTTCAAAATTCTTTTTTAAGATTTTAGAAATCTTTCGAAATATTTAAAAATATTTTTAAATATTTTTAAAAAATTTAGTTTTTAAAATAAAAAAATCTTTAAATTTTAGCCGGAAATCGTAAGAAAATTTGTTAAATATCATGAAAACTTTCCAAATTCTCAAAAAGGTTCTTTTTTCAAAATCTTTGAAAATTTACCTTACAAAACACAAATTAAAATTTTCAAAAGATTTAAATTATTTTTTAATCTTTTCAAAACGCCTAAAACTTCTAAATATCTTTTGAAGTATAATGCTACTAAATTCAAAAATTCCTAAATAATGAAATTTCTGGCAGAGAATACAATTTTCTAATAATAAAATTGAAAATAGAAAAGAGATCACTGGAGAATCCCAAAAAATAAAATTTCCGACGCTGTGAAATTCACGAGGAATTGGAAATTCCCGAATGATAAAATTTTGGTTTGAAAAAATTTCCGAACTGGAAAATTCTCGAATAATAAAACTCGCGAATAATAAAATTCCCAAGTAATGAAATTTTCGAAATATAAAGTTCCCGAATTGTAAAATTCTCAATTCGTGAAATTCACGAATACTAGAATTTCCGAATATTAAAGTTTTCAAAGAATTAAATTCCAGAATTGGAACATTCTAAAATAATAAAATTCCTGAATAATAAAATTTCCGGAAAACAAAATTCCCAGATAATAAAATTTTTTGATTGAAAAATTCCAGAATAATCAAATTCCCGAACAGTTTATAATATAACCAAATTCAAACATTCCTAAATCATTCAAATTCTGGCAGAAAATCAAATTTTCTAATAATAAAATTGAAGATAGAAAAGGGACCACTGGAAAATCCTGAAAAATAAAACTCCCGACACTTTAAAATTCACGAATAATTAGAAAATTCCCGAATAATAACATTTTCGATAAAGAAAATTCCCGAACTGAAAAATTCCCGAATTATAAAATTCGCAAATAATGAAATTCCAAAATAATAAAATTCTCGAAATAAAAAAAATTCCCAAATCGTGAAATTTTTGAATACTAGAATTCTTGAATAATGAAGTTTTTAAATAATAAAATTCCAAAATTAAAACATTCCAAAATAATAATATTCCAGAAAAATAAAATTGCAGAATAATAAAATTTATGAATAATAAAATTCCCGTATTGAAAAATTCCCGAATAATAAGATTTCAGAAATGAAACATTTTAAAATAATAAAATTCCCGGCACGAAAAATTCACAAATATGTAATAAAATTCCTTAATATTAAAGTTTCTAAATAATAAAATTCCTGAACTGGAAAATTCCCGAATAATAAAATTCCAAAATAATAAAATTCCCGAAATATAAAATTTGCATATCGTGAAATTCTCGAATACTAGAATTCACGAATAATAAAGTTATTAAATAATAAAATTTCAGAATTGAATCATTTCAAAATAATATAATTCCAGACTAAAAAAGTTCTTGGATAATAAAATTTATAAATAATAAAATTCCCGTATTGAAAAATTCTCTAATAATAAAATTCCAGAAATAAAACATTTCGAAATTATAAAATTTCCGACACGAAAAATTTACAAATATGTAATAAAATTCCTAAATATTAAAATTTCCAAATAATAAAATTCCTGAATTGAAAAATTTCCGAATGATAAGATTTCTAATAAAAAAAAATTCGCGAACTGGAAAATTCCTGAATAAGAACATTCCAAAATAATAAAATTCCCGAAATATAAAATTCGCAAATCGTAAAATTCTCGAACACTAGAATTCCCGAATAATAAAGTTATTAAATAATAAAATTTTAGAATTAAAAAATTTCAAAATAATAAAATTCCAGACTAAAAAAGTTCCCGGATAATAAAATTTAAGAATAATAAAATTCCCGTATTAGAAAATTCCCGAATAATAAAATTCCAGAAATGAAACATTTCAAAATAATAAAATTCCCGACACGAACAATTCACAAATATGTAATAAAATTCCTGAATATGAAAGTTTCTAAATAATAAAATTCCTGAACTGGAAAATTTCCGAATAATAAAATTCCAAAATAATAAAATTCCCGAAATATAAAATTCGCAAATCGTGAAATTCTCGAATACTAGAATTCCCGAATAATAAAGTTATTAAATAATAAAATTCCAGAATTGAAACATTTGAAAATAGTAAAATTCTAGAATAAAAAAGTTCCAGGATAGTAAAATTTATGAATAATAAAATTCCCGTATTGGAAATTTGCCGAATAACAAAATTCCAGAATTGAAACATTTCAAAATGATAAAATTCATAAATTAAAAAATTCCCAAATGATAAAATTTTTGATCAAAAAAATTCCCGAACTGGAAAATTCCGGAATAATAAAATTCCAAAATAATAAAATTCCCGAGATATAAAATTCTAAAATCATAAAATTTTTGAATACTAGAATTCCCGAATAATAAAGTTTTTAAATAATAAAATTCCGGAATTGAAACATTCCAAAATAATAAAATTTCCGAATAATAAAATTTCCAAATAATAAAATTTCCGGATAATAAAATTTATGAATAATGAAATTCCCGTATTGGAAAATTCCCGAATAATAAAATTCCAGAATTGAAACATTTCAAAATAATAAAATTTCTGACTCGGAAAATTTACAAATATGTAATAAAATGTTTGAATATTAAAATTCCCGAATAGTTAAATTTTCGGATTATAAAATTTTCTAATAATGAAATTCCAGAAGTGGAAAATTTCAGAATAATAACTTTCCCGAATAATATCCCCAAAATGTTTATAATATCACCGAATTTGAACATTCCTAAATAATAAAATTCCTGGCGGAAAATAAAACTCAAGATAAAAAAGGGACCACTGGAAAATCCTGAAAAATTAAACTCTCAACACTGTAAAACTCACGAATAATTGGAAAATTCCCGAATGATAAAATCTTCGATTAAAAAAGTTTCAGAATCGGAAAATACCCGAATAATAAGAATCCTGAACAGTTTATAATAATTTCCAAATAATGAAATTTCTGACAGAAAAAGAGATACTGAAAAATCCCGAAAAATAAAATTCCCCGCACTGTGAACTTCTCGAATTGGAATATTCCTGAATTATAAAATTCTCGAATAATAAAATTCCCAAATTGAAAAATTCTCGAATAATAAAATTTCTGGATAGTAAAATTTCTGAATAATAAAATTTCTAAATTGGAAAACTTCCTAATGATAAAAACTTTGACATTGCAATATAATTTTATTTGGTATCAATTATTGATTTTATAAATAAATAAAAATTTAGTTGTTTAAATTCAGAAATATTCTGGTTCAGAAATTTTATAATTTGGCAATTTTCCGTCAAAAATTCTTTAAATAATTTAATTATTCGGAAATTTTAGTATACGGAAATATTATTATTCAAAAATCTTATTATTTGACAATTTTATTATTCAGACATTTTCCAATACGTGAATTTCACAGTGAGTGGAGTTTCATTTTTCATAACTTTTCAGTCGTTCCGTTTAGAAAAATTCAAAAATAAATTTTGTCATGAAACAAAATCACTTATTTGAAATTTTTGACTTAGTAAACAGTAAAAAAATGTTATTTGTAAAATCAGCCAAATAAATGAAAAAAATTTTTAAATAATTTTTGGAATATGTTTTCAGTATTTGTCAAAAAACTCTGTTTTTGCGTCTATATTTTTACAATTTACAGAATTATCTAAAAAAAATCAAATTACTGATCCAATTTTACGGATATTGACGTTTTCATTACGTTATTATAATCTTTTATTTTTATTGCTAAACTACAAATTTATAATTTAATTTTGGAAAAATATATTTTTAATTTTTTTGACATGTAAAAAATATTACGTAGGAAAGATTCTAAAAGAAATTATTTTTAATAGAAAAAGCTTATTGAATAAAATACGGTTAACGGGGATATGATTACTTCATATTATCTTATGTCATTATTATTTACTCAATCACAAGGCAATTAAAAAATTATAGTAAATTTTGAGTTGAGAAATTAAAATCTCAGGCAGAAATGGCGTAATTGTTTGATATTTACATAATTTCTGTGATGAATTTATAATAATTGGATTATTATAGCTTTGACGAAAAGACCACGTCTGATAATCATGATTAAAAAAATAATTTGAAGAATCTTAAAAAGTACCTGAAATATTTTTTTTATTCAGAAAATTAACAAAATTTTCTATAATTTCTGAAATACTATTTTTTCTTAGGAATAACGAAAAAAAATTATTATTAAATCCAAAAAGACGAATTTTCAACAAAATTGAGTTTTCGAAACAAGGCTGACTTTTTAACAGAAGAGATGATATTTTAACTAAATAATTAAATTTTTTAACGAAATAGTTGAATAATTTGAAATATAATTAAATTTTTAAGTCAAGCAATAATTTTTCAGCAAACAAAAAAATTGAATTTTACTATTATTTTTTAACGAAAAATTAAAATAGTTAATATTTCAGTCATTAAAAAATTTTAATTTAAAATAAAAAATAGTTGAATTGAACTGAAAAGATGAATTGTCAACAAAAAGTTTACCAGTTTATATTTCAACCAAAAATTATTTAATTTCAAATAAAAACGAGTTTAATTCAGCCAATCAAGAAAAATTGTCAATAAAATTGTTAAATCTGTAACCCAAAAAGATTAATTTGAACTTTTAAATTTTTAACTAGATATAAATTTCCAAACCAGAAAGACAAATTTTAAACATAAGAATTGAATTTTTATCAAGAAAAAATATTGTTCAGTCAAGAGAGAAAAAAATGTGAACCAAATTTTGAATTTTCTAAAAAAGAAATGGAATCTTTTATTTCAACCCCAAAATATGAATTTTCACTTAAGCAATTAAATTTTCTATAACCGCAATACAAATTTTAGCCCAGAAAGATGAATGAAACAAAATTTATATTTTTAATCAGGTGATAAAAATTATCAGCAAAAAAGGATATATTTCTTTTAAAAATTTAATTTTTTGCAAGATTGCTGAATTTTTACCCAAAAATTAATTTTAACAGAATGTTTCAATTTAAAAAAAATGATAAAATTGCTAGCCTGAAAGATAAATTTGCAACAAAACGCTTGCATTTTTAACCAGGTTATATACATTTTCAACAAAAAACGTTGAATTTTTAACAAAAAAAGGATAACTTTTTTTAAGAAACTTGTCAAATTTTTAACAAAATAATTGAATTTTCTCGTTAAAGTTTCTCGAATCAAAATATTTTTTCTATTCTGACATTAACTTCAGATTATGAAAATGAGAAAATTTTTACTA
>JAUELO010460838.1:0-12486 GCA_032357855.1 Amphibolips quercusostensackenii
TATCAGCCTTGGAGGAGATTATGTTGAGAAATAAAAAAAAAAAATTCTTAAAAACGTTGTTTTTCTTGGTCAGGCCGCAAACTTATCAATCCACCCTCGTATTTTTGAAATTCATGGCGTTATATCTTTTTTAAAAAGCTTAAAATCTAATTGTTAAACACTTGTACTGTTCAGAATTAAATGCAGAATTACAAAATAAAGATATTTTTTGTTTTCTTTAATAGTTTCAGAGTTATAATTACTTTTTTAATGTACCCGAATTCTTACGATAACCCCTAACAAAACATTTCTTCAATTATTGTATGGCTTGAAAGTTTAACTTTCACATTTAAATTTATTACTAATTGAAGATTACAGAATATACCTTAAGATGTGCAACACTTAATTTGTAGGGTAATCCAGACTAAAAATATTCTTCAAAATGATAAAAATTTGTATTGCATAACCTTTTTATCCTGTAATATAAATGTTTTTTTTCACAAATGAAGTTAGTTAAAAAACGAAAAATAATATATATTTTGCTTATTTTTCGGTTGAGAAATGATTTTAGATGAACTCAAGTATTATTGTACTTTTACTCTAATTTTTTGTGATATGAAAATGATCTGTAAATATATAATTTTGATAAATAAACATAAAACTATAAATATAGTTTATGTTTTATCAAAATTATTTCATATAATTAACTTTCAATGTAAAAATATGACGAAAATAAAAATATTATAAATCCTCTATGAAATTCTACAAATCTCCTGAAATTCAAGGATATGCTTGAAAACCACATGCTATTTTTGAAATTCTGTGAAATCCCCTAAAATATTTGATAATCTCTTCAAATATTTAAAATCTCACAAAAACCCTCAATTCTTATGAAAGTTTTTGAAAATACAAATATTATAAAATGTTAAGAAATGTGCAGTATCTATTGAAATACCATAAAAATCCTTTGAAGTTTTGTGAAGTCCTTTGGAATCATCAAAAATAGCCTTAAACCTTTTAAATTCTATAAAATCCATTAAAATCCTTATAAATTTTGCAAAATTTGTTGCTCTTTCATTAAGTTTGCTTACATTTCTTGAAATTCCTTAAAATGTTCAAATTGATTTAAATCCTAGACCGCTTCTGTAGATATTATATACAAACTAAAGGTATGGAAATATGAATAAAATAATAAATTTACTCTAGTAATTGTTTGTTCACGAAATTCTTTTCTCAAAGAATAATAACAATAAAATTTTTATTTTAACATTTTAAGCCTTCAGAAGCAGATTTTTAAAAATTAAATTATTTTAACTTTATGATTTTTACCCATACGATTCCAAATTTTGAACTAAGATTTTATTCTAACAGATTTTTGTAATCAGCGTTATATCTGACAAGAATTCTATTAGTATTAGTCACAATAAAAAATTTGAATCTGTGAGAGATAAAAATAAATTACGAAAAGTGTAATCTTGACATTAAAATGTCTGAGCATCTTAGAAAATTAAAAAATCAGAAATTGTCTGGGAACTTTACGTATATATTTCATGAAAAATAGTTGAAAGTGTTTAAAACGTTGCCCTACATTAACTTTTTATCATTTTGGTGTTAAAAGCCGACTCGAATTTTTCGCTGATTGTAATCTCTTTTGTTTGAGCGATTCTAATCTGGCTACGTGGCACATTTGGCATATGATTTTAGGGTCATGATGTGCTCACTGTTTGAACAAAGCTTTGCAAAAACTGATTTTTTTTCATTTAGTGTTATCTCAAGAGAAGCTTTACTTATTATCAGTCACAATTAAAAATTTGTAATTGTAGAAGAGAAAAATAAACAACTAAAATTGTGATTATACCATAAAAGCAACATTAGTTTTTTTATGGGAAAAACTGTCATATTTATGATATTAGTTTAATTTTAATTGATTCAAAAATTTATTTTGATCACTTGGCTATAAAACTTTGAAGAACCACAAAGTTCACGAGGGCAGTACCGGTACTAAATCGTTAGGCATTTTACTAAACAGATTTAAAATTAATTTTGAAATAATTTAAAATTTATATTCAATTTCTTAAATTGACTATTAAGTATTACGTGACGCCCTTTTTGGTAATTCAGATTCCCTCCCTCCTCAATAACAGGCGCCTAACATCCCCCAGTCCTTGAAGTATAAAACGTATCGTAGACATTCAAACATATTTTGATTCACATGTAAAATATAGATTAATATTAAAAACTTACAAAAGTTGGAACACAAACGTGTATAAAATGCTGGAAAAAACACAGAATATTTTTTTTTTAGTTTTACAATAAAGTTTTATAGAATTTATTTCTGCATCGTGATTTTTTTTTGCAAAATGCACCAGAAACAAGCAATTTCTAAGAAACTGATTTTTTACGGTTTTAATCAAATATAATAGGTTTCAACATATGAAACTTGGGTTTTTTTTTTGTACGAAAAATTGAAGGATCTAAGTACATAAAAAATTAAGAGTAAGCTTTTTTCAAGCCCAAAAAAGAATCAGCAAAAAAACAGGATGGGAAAACACTTTTTGGGTTGATTAGGAACACGTCATATAGAATTAAATTATTCGTAAATTTTTATAAATAAGAAATTATTTTCGAGCTCTTACTTAGATCTATAAAACGACAAGACTGGTTTCAAAAATGCCGATCATGACACAAAAAAAAAGTTGAATACTTTTTTCATTTGAAAAAAAATCAGTGTTGAGCTATTAGTTAGCTCTGTCAAATCTCGAAAGAAGCCCTTGAAAATAAGCAACCATCTGCAAAAAAACGCTTGTTGAAGAACGGTGCGACCAAAAAAATGCCGTACCTGGCACAGAAAAAGCTTCCTAACTTTTTGATTTTCTAATTTAAACAAAAAGCTGGAATGTTTTCCTCAGCTATTACCTAACTCTATTGAACCATCAAACGATCATTCTGAAATAAGCGACTACCTCGGAGAAAAACCTTTGTCAATGAAATAGTGCGGCGTGTCCTCAAAACGAATATACTGTCATACAAAGAGTTTTATAACTTTTATATTTTTTAGTTAAAAAATGTTAAACATAGATTTGTACTAACTTGCAAAGCGAACTGGGACAATATCTTCTACAGAGACGTGACCTAGATAAAAAAAAGCAGTTCAAGCCAAAAAAACGTATTTCCAAAATTTAGCACTCAGGCCCCATGCCTCGAGATCATCATACCCAGTGAAATTTGTCACTACGAAAAATACGAACAGAAAGTCAAAATAATAAATAGCAGTAAGACCTCACCACAGCATTCAGAAAAAATATTCTTTGATTTAAAGTAAAATAATGATTGGCTCTTTGTCAAAAAAAAACTTAATTGATTTAAAGAAATTTCTTTGGTAGCAAGAAATCGTGTTTAGTTCCTATGAACACTTCTCCTTAATTTGAAATGATTTTTATTATTTTAAAATTATTTTTGTTTAAGCAATAAAAAGTACGCAAAAGAAATGGGTTTTTTAATCTAAAACAAATATTTTTCTCTAATACCCGCACGGGAAATGCGATTTTTGGGACCCTAGCACAAAACAGTTAAAGTGACCGATACCACGATTGATGATGAGCCCGTGTGATAAAACTTACTTTTCCATACTAGCGACCGGAAAGTTTTAAAATATTAGACTTTTAACCCCAATACCAGGACTCAACACGAGTGGAAAAATAGACCCCCCAAAGAGTTGGTCAAGCAGCTGGATGTGAACAATAGATTACCTTTAAGCCCATATTTTTTCAGTTGCATCAATCGATCGTGGAAACGATCACTGTCGCTGTTTCGCACCAGGCCCCAAAATCGCATTTATGTTTGCGGTGTGTAAAGAGAATAATATGTTAACCAAGTGGGGTACTATTCGATTTCCTTACTGGGTTAAAAATGTACTATTCTGAGTGTCTTGCTTAACGTAGATAATCCGAGGAATCGATGTGTTCACAGTCGTAAATTTTTTGCTTAGAGCTTTCTGTTAATTCGTGATACCTGAAAGGCCCCTTATGGAAGAAAGCCTGATAGCCAGTCTAAAAATAATTTGCGCTTACCACTTGAACCTGCGCGATGATGTGTCGTTTAGTCATGCAACACTGTTGTGGTCAGACGCTAGCTTTTCTTCACCGTGCGCGTTCGGGATCATTTAGTGAGTTTAAACAAGAAAAATTATACAAATTCACCTGCATGCCATTTGGCTTGTGTGCAAGTCTATTTGTATTCACGAAAATTATATGAAACCAGTGATGAATTTCTCAAGATCGAATTGTTTTTTTTCTCTAATATACTCAGATGATATTTTCTGCATAAATGAGATATTAAGCAAATAAAAGAAATATTACTGAGACATCATGATTGCTAAAATCATTATTTTTCATTATAAACATCAGAAAAGAGTGATTTGATATGCGGATTTTTTCAAATCTGCACGTTTTAAGACACACTGAATACAGGTTTTACGAAGGTAACTGTCTGTCGTCATAGTTGTTCTGCTTCTAACCACCAAAAAAATACTGAAAAATCAAAAATTCTATAGGCGGTCAAACTTTGCAAGTTACGAAATTTTTTTTTTCAATTGTTCACTTAAAAATGATCTATAAATTTGTTATTTAATATTTGTTTAAAAGATGCGTAATTTCAGTTTTAATGGTAAAAATAACATGAAAATTTGTCAATTAGATTTTTGGAAGAGCAGCACAAAATGTAATAAAATGTCAAATAACCAAGATGTTTGCCTAAATTAGATCTAAAAATTTTCTGTTACCATTTTTTAATAGGACACGTATTTTTTTAAATTATTGAAACGAAATAATGAAAATACGTCTATTTTAATATCAATGCATTTTACGAACTATAATAATATACATTTATGTAAATAAAACATTTTTTTTGTAGCTGACAATCAAAATTAATGCAAAACAAGAAACAAATAATCAAATAATTATAAAAAATAAAATTTGTTTCACCTTTTAGCGGGCAGGAGAAAAAATATCCCAAAATTGGTAATGCATTTTTTTGGCAGCCCCTCTTTTGAGAAATTTTGGAAGTGAGATTTTACTGCAGTAGAGAACCAGAGAGAATTTGCGAGCACCCTTTAAAAACTGCAAAAAACTTTAGACAGCTTATCAGATTTCGAAAAGAAAGGCTAGAGAGCGTAGGTATTGTCTGAAAATCTCTAAGCCTGCTTGGAATCAAAATAATTGCAAAGTTGTGCTTGAATCTCTCCCGCATTCTCTTCTTCTCCCACCATGCTAATGAGATTGCTGCAGGTAATCCATTTATCTAATGCAGTTGTGTACGATTATACACAAACCATGTTTAGTATATTGAAAGTTATTCTAAATCCGATTAGCCTATTATGTATAATTCCATTTCCAATGATTGCGGTTAAACAAATTTGAAGAGCACAGTAAAAAAAGCAACAAATTTGACATCAGCCTTGCAATAAAATTAATTAATAATAACCCCTACATTTTATTTATATAGTCAAATAAATTTAACATCACTGTTGCCTGACAAAATCTTATTACAATAATTAGATCATCAGGGTACCTGAGGATTAATTACAGTGTAAAGCTGTGTATTCGAAAACACATTTGCAACAAAAGAAAAATCTTAATAAAATTTTTAATCTTTAGGAAAATGATGGTAATGTTACCAGTCAAGAGGCTAAGTCATTGCGCTCTCAATTGTCTGACATACTAAGGGCTTACGGACTACCTAAGATTTATAAATCGGATGATTTGGTTAAAATTATAGTTTTAACTGTATATAGTGCCACTCATTCTGCGGCTTGTTTTTTTTACTGTTTTAAAACAAGTGATTAAGTAAATCTGTTTATCATGTAAAAGACAGTTGGCGATTTGTTATCGATTTAAAGCACCTAAAAATACCTACAGGCCATATAATGATATCCTCTGAATCTTTAGCAATGTTTACTATACATTTAATTAGTAAGTATGTATATAAAGAGGGTTATAACATCGCACTAGACACATTATTTTCAGGGATTAATTTCAAAATTCTGTTAACTAGTGTCTCAGATCGACTTATCTTAAATTTAATATCACTTCTTATGCACAAATTGATGGCGTAGCAATTGGTCCCTTATTGTCACCAATAGTGTTTGATTTAGTAATGAAAACACTTGAAAAACAATGCTTAAGTAATCTTTATTTTAAGACTATTATGCCCAGGTGAAAAAGTTATACATAGCTTATATATAGTAGACAAGAGGATGACATTTTTTATTTGTTTTATAAATTTTTCTGTATATAACAAATAAAAAATATCAGTGATTTGTCCACTATATATAAACTATATAAAACTTTTTCACAGAAGCTTATAGGTGTTAATCTGATATTACAAACTTCTAACTCCTGTTATAATAAACTTCAATTCACCATAGAATTAGAGAAAAACAAAACTACATTTTCTGGATATCTCTGTCATCAGAACCTCACATTGTAATTTACTCAAAAATGGGTATCAAAAGCCTACATGGTCAAGTAGATATTAAATTTATAATTCTGAACATCCTTGGTCACATAAAAAGACATGCTTTTGATTTGATTGATCGCGCGATCAAAATTTTATCGTCAGAATTGAGAAAAAATACTTTTAAAATTTGTAAGTAATATTTTATTCAACAGTGATTATCCTGTACCTATGGTTATAAATCTGATAAAAAAAGAGTACGTTTGATTTATAATAAGGATTCGAGAAAAAACATATTAGTAAATAACAACTGTTTAACTGTTTATCCTTATGTTTCTGGTTTCTCTAATAAAATCACCGATTTAGTTAGGAAATATAAAAGAAAAGAACTCCACAAGCCTTTAACAAGTAAAAGCTCAGAACAACGCTACCGCATTAGTAAAACATCGTCTAAAATTCGCACACAATTTCGACTCAGATAATCTAATCATTTATAATTAAAATTAAACCTTACAAACGCCTAGCATTAGAATCATTCTGCATTACGAAAGAAAAAATTGCGTTAATCTTAGATTTGAAAATTCTAGAAAGCCTTCACATTACAATATTTTGGACTACATTTACTACAAATTCGTTTTTTCCAATCTATAATAATTTTTCTCTTCTGATAGAGTAATGATCTTTGTTTCAAAGTATTTCGCGTAATAAAAGCTTATCTATTACGTTAATCACACCTAAATTTACTTAGTACATTTATGAACTCGTAACTTCCAAGATGACTTGCATTCTCTGTTTTACGATGATTGTTTCTTGTTAGTTTCTCTTGTAATCTTTATTTTTTATTTTCAATGATGTGATCCACTGACAATGTGTCCAGTTCTTCAATCATCATTGCCAAATAAATGTTATATAAATTTCTCAATACAATAATGCTAAAATGGTAAGTTATTATCAGTATGTTTTTATATTCTTATATACTAATATATTCGAGTTTCTTACTCTTTACTTCCAATTTTCAAGCATAGTGATTTTCAGTACTTGACATTATTTCATTATTAATATTGTTCCTTTAGATCTTTACAATAAGGCATGATAAAGGTTTAATTTTTCGACCGAAATATCGCCAATATATTTATCAGTTTTTTAAATCAATACTAAATTTTCATTCTAATTGACCATCATGAGCCATACTGCTTTTTCTTCAATATACAAAAGGACGAAACTATAAAAACTGATGTGAAAAATAATATTTAAAAATGTTACACTTTAAATTCAAAAATGTACCTAAATTCAGGTGTGAACTTAAATTTAGTAAAAATTTGTCTGACTTTAGGAAGGTTAATATCTGAATTTCAGGATTTGATCATACCTTTATTTTAAACATCAATCTAAATACGTTTATTTATCAAATGAGATAAAATTTAAGTGTATAATTTGCGCTTTTTTGGAAGGATAAAATAACAAACGCACTCAAGAATTTCAGTTTCGATAAAGAAAATGTCCTGAACGATCACGAAATACATTATTTAATCTAAATTTAATTTAATTATTTCCATTTTGTTTTATTGTAATTTTTAAAATCGTGATTGAGACATCTTTTAAAAATAATTATTCAGATAAAGTTTGCAACTGTGTTAGTATGTAGTAGTACTTGGTTAAAAAATAAACGCAGCTTCAGAGCTTGAAAAACGATTTCAGGACAAACATTGAAAACAAATTTTCAGTCACATTGGTTCTTAACTTTCTTTGTATTATACGTTAGGAAAGATTTGAGTTTTTATTTAGTTAGGAAAATGTTACGTAAAACCTTTTTAGTTTACAGGACTTATAAATTATTGAAAATAATTTCTTATTTTTTCTAGCTAAGAAAACTAACAATGAGTATCCATAAACGAAGTGTCTCGTCGTCCCAAATTCGGGATGATTTTTAGTCAAATATTTTTCACGGTGTTTTCCTATATCAATCACATACCAAAAATTGCTCACTCCGGTTAAATATATGTGATTTTTTTTATAAAAAGCAATCGAAAATATAATGACGCTCATGAAGAAACTGAATATTTGGGATATGATAAGAATAGCTGTTACTTGTAACTGTATACTTATAAATATAGTATGAAAGTATAAGTGTCAAGTAAGTTAATTCAAAGACCTTTAAATAATAAATCATGTTATAAATTGCAATAATAGGAAAAAAAAGTTATAGCAAAATTTTGCGACAAATAAGCCTTGGCACTGTATGTGAAAAGAAAAAATTATAATAATTAATACATTCGTTAAATACTCATTGGCAGAAAATAATTATAATAATGCATGATTTAATAATAATTACTTAATTATTTTAGTTTGAGTAAAAACATAAATGAATGGGTACTGATCATAATATAAAGTTTCCTGTCTAAAAAAAGTGGTCCCGTAAATCTCACAATCGTTGTTGTTAAAAACCTGATTAACTTTTCATAATTCTAAGTTGATTTATATCTTAAATTTGAAAATTTAGAATTTTAATTCACAAACAATCCCTTTCAATGAGAAAAATGATAGAATACCTTATATTTGTGCTCTTTAAGACTGTTGCGCTGTTAAAGGAAAACATTCAAATAATCTAACAAATTATCGAAAATATTATGCATCGTAGTACTTATAGATAGAAATTAATTTTTTTTTTAAAGAATTTTAATATATTTATAAACATTTTTTGAAAAAGACTTAACATTTCTGAAAAAATTAGGTTGTGTTAGCTTTATCACCGAAAATTAGCATTTAAAAACAAATATATCATCAAACTTTCCAATCCTAAACAATTTTTGGTTATATTAGCGTTTTACACAAAAAATAGGCATTTTAAGCAAAAGATCATCAAAATTTCAACAAGATTTTTAAATTTTAAAAAGTTTTATGTTATATAAACGTTTTTCACAGGAAATCGGTTATTTTAAACCAAAATCGTTAGATTAAAAAAAAAAAGACGGGCAATTCTGAACAATTTATATTATGTTAGTGTTTTGCCACTAAAATTATTGCTATTTTCAACTAAACATTATAAGATTTTAAAGAATATTTACAATTTTTTTATAACTGTAGGTTATGTTGGCGTGTTTTATCTGAAATTGTTCTTTTTAAACAAAAATCCTTTTAATTTTACCAAGAATTAGAATCTTTCAACAATTTTGGATTATGCTAATGTTTGTATTCGAAACTAATCTTTTCAATAAATAAAATTATATTCTGAAGAAAAATCGCAAACTTCAATTATTTTAGGATATGCTGGCGTCTGGCCGGAAGTCGGTTAGCTTAAGCAAAACTCATTAAACTTGAAAGAATATTTGCATTTTGTATCCATTTTTCATGCGTTATGTTAACGTTATTTGTTGAAAATTGGCATTAAAAAAAAAAGATAATCACCCGATTATTCACATTTTTGGCTATATTCGCGTTTTTCACCGGAAATTGGTATACACTTCATAGAAAAGCAGCAATGTTTTAGAGAATTTTAGGTTATGTTGATATTTTTTATTCAAAGTCGGTTTTGTTGAACAAAAATTATTATATTTAAAAAAAGATTTACTATTTAAACTAATTTTTTGTATTTTGTTGTTCTTGTAATTCGTTAAAAATTTATTGTCGTTTTTTAGTGTTTTATATCAGAAATTGATACTTCTGATGAAAAAATCATTTGATTTTAAAGATGATACCAATTTTTTTAACAATTTTAAGTTTTGCTTGCGTTGTTTACTGAAAATCGGTTAACATTTTTCTCTAGAAATCTGTTATGTTAATAAAAATTCAATAAATAAGAAAGGACATTTGCCATTTGGAACCATGTTTTGTTAGGATACAGCTTTTCATTTAAAATTGATATTATTATAAAAAATCATAAATTTGAAAAATTATATAAATTAAAAAATTAAACTAACAATTTTTAACAACATCAGGTTATGTTAGTGTTTTTCATAGGAACTTTGTATTCTTTCATCAAAAACTCAACGGCTTGATTATTATCTATACAAAAATATTATATATTAATTCTGAACTCAAAATATCAAAAATCATCTGAAATATTGTCCTTAATTTTCTTTTCTATTACTTTAGATAATCGATACTATAAAAATATGAAAATTTTGTATTCAAATAAATATAATATTTTAATTTTAAAATGGCGAAGAAGAAAAAATAGCGCGCGTGTTTCTCTTCTAGTCTGATTAAATGTATAACATAGACGTCATTAAGTATCAGAATTCAATGATAGAATTATGCTTCACCCGCTCTTCCACAATTTTTATTTTTGGTTCAGGATATTAAAATTTTTTACGGTTCTACTAATGCTGTACAATCTGGTTTTTTTAGGAGGAGGATCTTAATTCTTTTTTTGATATTTTCACTGTATTCTCAGTACCCAGAAAAAAAGAACATTTGCAGATTGAAAAAATAAAAATTTAATCGGTCAGACACATTTTTAATCTGTCACCTGTGCGCAGTGCTTTAAATCTGCCATTTCGCATTTTTTTAAATGCTGAGTAAATAGGGTTGAATGAGACTGAATAACCTGAAATAATTCTTATGGGCAATCTGCGATTCACTAATGTGCTCATGAATGGGTCAAAATTCAATATGAAATAGAGGTCTTAAAAAATCACACCCAGTTTTAAAAATACGATGTACACATAGTAACTTTGAATGAGCTTGAATCTACCCTATAGGTTATGTTAAACTGAGCTAAATATGAAGATTACAATTTTCAAAAATTAATTGTTCTGAATGAGAAATATAAAGTAATAATTTAAATGGAATAATGCAAATTAAACAAAAATTCAAGAAATTTAAATTAATTAATATTGTAATGTATGATAATCAATGCAAAAATTTATTTGTAAATATAATAATAAAGAAGTTGTAATTCTCTTTTTACAATAATTTAAATACATTGTCCTGTGCATGAATTATAAGATACACACATAAAGCGTCAGTGCTATTCTGCACTTATTCATGCACATGTTAATTGCTGCAGGGAGTGCACGTGCCAGAAACAAACTGCGCAATCCGCTCATATTTATTTGCATCCCAAACATCCAAATGCTTAGGATTTTAATACCGGCATTTTATTAAAGATCATGTTTATAAAATAGAACGTAAGTGATAGTTTTTGTGAATTAAGGATTGATATAAGGTAGATATCAAGATGTGGTGTGATGCAAATATATGAAAACTAATGTTCAACAAAATAAATTAAAATGCCTGAAAATAAATAGTCTATATATAAAAGTAGACTATGTATGCAAGGATTTGCTTAAATGCCCGAAATTTAATTTATTGTTAGTAAATAATTTGAATTATTTAAATTAAAAAGTGTTACCCTGAAGGAATTATTTACTATCAGAAATATTCCTAGTGAATCAAGGAATACCCATTCATATTCGCTGCTGAATGGGTCTCAGAAAAAAATACGTTGCCCGTTAAGCTTATTTTCTCGTTCAAAAGTCAGCCTCATCAATGGATGGCAATCTGGAATTCCAGTGATAGATACGCACTTCAGAAATCATCATAACCCATTCACACTCAAGTAAATAGATTTTTTTCCTAGGTATAGACGTGTAAAGTTACATTAAACATAATATATATTTTTAAAATTTTATAACTGCAGTTTACATATAATAAATACAGAAGAAATACACATTTTTAGTTTTACCAATTTTTGAATAATTTTTTCACTATTTAATTTCCATTTGGAGGCTGATTATCTTCTGGGCGTCTGTCAACAATAAAACCATTATCGCCCCATCCAACCATTACACCATGTACGATAACTCTACCATCCGGAGTAACTAAGGCTGGCGGTGGCTCATCATCTTCGCCTTCAGCTAGATCATTATTTTCTTGGTTTTGAACTGGATTATTATTTGGTGCTGCTGGACGAATTTGATTATTTGGTGCTGCTGGATGGATTTGATTATTTTGTCCTACCAGTCTAGGACGGGTGTTAAGGGCATGTAACGAGTGGGTCACGTGACTAAGCTAGTCCTCAAATTTTTGTTCCCAACTTACGTCCAAAAAAAA
>JAUELO010460864.1:0-12484 GCA_032357855.1 Amphibolips quercusostensackenii
GGGATTTTTTCTCGAGAGATTTTAAAATTCGTCGAAGGAGCGGAAGGAGCCGTTCCCGTACCCGGCACACGCTGCTTCGGAACTGTCAGCTTGGTGGAACTGGCGAACGTGAACCACGAAAGAACGAGCCTCTCTATTCGGTTTCCGCTGTCAGCCATTTTGCTATGACGTCCTCGCTGGCTGCACATAATTATATGCAGAGGTAACAACCAATAGATATATATTGTAGTTACAGGTGCGACGGACGCTGCTATCAACTGGTATCCGGTGATAAACCCTTCGACAAATATTCCTCAGCTAATAGATGCAAATAAGTCTTCTTGAAAAAGTTTTTAGAAAAAAAGCTTTTTTGATCAAAAATACGAATTTTTTTACAAGAGAGTTGAGTTTTTAAACAAAAATATAAATTTTTAATAAAAAGTTAATTTTAGTACCAAGAAGATCAATTTTCTACCCCGGAATAGAATATTTAAATTTTCCATTAAAAAAGGTAAGTTTTAGTAGAAAAAGTTAAATTTTGGTAAAAAAAAAGTTAAATTTTGGTAAAAAAGTTAGATTTTAGTAACAAAAAAATTTTTAAGAAATTATTTAAGTTTTCAGCAAAGAAATAAATTTTGAACATGAAATGATGAATCTTCAACCAAACAAATATTAATTTTTAATAAAAGACTTAAATTTGTAAGAAAAAATTTCATTTTAAAAATAATATTTAAATTTTTAAAGTGTAAAATGAATGTTTAACTAAAAAGATAAATTTTTAACCAAAATGATTAATTTTTATACCAAAAAAGATGAATTTTCAGCAAAAAGCTAAATTTCTACTCCAGAAGATTTATTTTTTACCAAAAAAAAATCATTTTTAAGAAAATATATGAATTTGCAACGAAAAAAGGGTTTTCAGTCAATAAAGCAAAAAAATTTAATTCAAAAGTTCAAAAATGTAGAATTTTCTAGTAAAAAAGAAGGAATTTTTCACAAGACAGTAGAGTTTTTATCACAAAAATATGTATTTTTAAGAAATTCTTGAACCTTAAGAAAATAATTTAATTTTCAAACAAAAAAATGAATTTTCGAACAAAAAAAATTTTAACAAAATAGTTGAATTTAAAAAAAAAAAGATTAACTGTTCACAAAATACATGAATGTCAATCCAAATACTTGAATTTTGACCAAAAACTAAAAATATGAATTTTGAAAAAAATAATTCAATTTTAAGCCAAAGAAATGAATTTTCAAAAAAAAAAAAGAATATCTTACGAAAGAGATTGATTTTTTACAAAAAAAAAAATGAATTTTGAACAAAATATACGAATTTTTAACAAAATCATTCAATCTTTAACTTGAGAAAAAGTAAAAAAAAAATATTAATTTCCAAAAAAATAATTAAATTTTCAATCAAAAAGAGAAGTCTTTAACCAAAGACATAAATTTGTAATAAAGAATATTAATTTTTTACCAAAAAAAGATGAAATTCAACAATATAATTCATTTTTTAACGAAAGAAATGAATTTTCAACTAAAATGAAGAAACTTTAACCAAAAAGATTAATTTTCTAGAAAAAAAGATTTTTTAGTCAGTAAAGAACTAAAATTCCATTCAAAATGTAAAATTTTCTAGTCAAGAAGACGAATTTTCGACAAGACAGTTGAGCTTTCTCCACAAAAATAAGAATTTTTAACAAAATTGTTGAATTTCCAACAAAATTTGGAAATTAATTTTCAAGCAAAGAAATAAACTTTTAATGAAAAAGATAAATTTTTCACAAAATCCATGGATTTCTATCCAAATAGTTGAATTTTTACCAAAAACGAAAAATATAAATTTTCAACAAAACAATTCGATTTTTAACAAAAAAAAATTTTAACCAAAAAAGTAAATTTTTAACCAAAAGGATAAATTTAAAAAAAAATATTAATTTTCTCGTCGAAAAGACGAATTTTCTGCAAGTCATTTGAGTATTCTAACCCAAAAATATGAATTTTTAACAAAATTGTTGAATTTCCAACAAAGTTTTTTAATTTTTTTTTTAAGCCAAGAAATGAATTTTTAATGAAAAATATAAATTTTTTTACAAAATACATAAATTTCTATCAAAATCATTGAATTTTGTGAAAAACAAAACAAATTTTAACAAAATAATTCGATGTTTGACAAAAAAAAAATTAATCAAAAAAATAAATTTTTAACAAAAAAGATGAATTTCTTACCAAAATATTAATTTTCTGATCAAAAAGACAAATTTTCTGCAAGACATTTAAGTATTCTAACCTAACAACATGAATTTTTAACAAAAATCTTGAATTCCTAACAAAATTTTATAATTTATTTTTAATCAAAGGAATATAATTTTAATTAAAAGAATCAATTTTTCACAAAATGCATGAATTTCTATCCAAATATTGTAATCTCAACAAAAAAAATATATATAAATTTTTAACAAAATAATTCAATTTTTAAATAAAGAAATAAAATAAAAAAATCGTTGAATTTCCGACAAAATTTTTCAATTTATTATTAAGCCAAGAAATAAACTTTTAATAAAAAAGATAAATTTTTTACAAAATACATGAATTTTCATCCAAATAGTTGAATTTTGACCAAAAACGAAAAATATAAATTTTTAACAAAATAATTCAAATTTTAACAAAAGAAAAAAATTTCAACAAAAAAAAATTAATTTTCAACAAAAAAAATAATTTTTTTAACCAAAATAATAAATTTCTAACCAAAATATTAATTTTCTGGTCAAAAAGACGAATTTTCTGCAAGACAGTTGAGTATTCTAACCGAAAAAATGAATTTTTAACAAGATGGTTGAATTTCCAACAAAATTTTTTTATTAATTTTCAAGCAAAGAAATAAAATTTTAATAAAAAACATAAATTCTCTACAAAATACATGAATTTCCATCTAAATAGTTAAATTTTGGACAAAAACAAAAAATATAAATTTTTGACAAAATAATTTAATTTTTAACCAATATGAATAAATATGAATTTTTAACAAAATGGTAACATTTCCAACAAAATTTTTTCAATGATTTTCAAGCAACGAAATTAACTTTAAATTAAAAAAATAAATTTTTTACATAATATATGAATTCACCATTCAAATAGTAGAATTTTGACCAAAAACAAAAAATATAGATTTTCAACAAAATAATTCAATTTTTAACCAAAAAAAAAATATTTAACCAAAAAAATAAATTCTTAACCAAAAAGATAAATTTCTAAAAAAAATATTAATTTTCTGGTCAAAAAGACGAATAAAATTTTCTGTAAGACACTTGAGTCGTGTAACCCAAAAATATTAATTTTTTACAAAAATGTTGAATTTCCAACAAAATTTTTAAATTTATTATCAAGCCAAGAAATGAACTTTTAATGAAAAAGATAAGTTTTTCACAAAATACATAATATTTCATATTGATAGTTGAATTTTGATCAAAAACAAAAATATGAATTTTTAACAAAATAATTTGATTTTTCACCAAATTAATCAATTTTCAACCAAAAAAATTAATTTCCAACCAAAAAAATTAATTTTTAACCAAAAAGATGAATTTCTTGAGAAAATATTAATTTCTTGGTCAAAAAGACGAATTTTCTGCAAGACAATTGATTATTCTAGGCCAAAAAAATGAATGTTTAACAAAAATGTTAAATATCCAACAAAAGTTGTTTCTTAATTTTTAAGCAAAGGAATATAATTTTATGAAAAAAGATCAATCATTCACAAAATACATAAATTTTCATCTAAATTGTTGAATTTTGACCAAAAACGAAGAGTATAAATTTTGAACAAAATAATTCAATTTTTCACCAAAGAAATTAATTATTAAGAAAAAAATTAATTTTTAACGAAAAGATAAATTCTTATGAAAATATCAATTTTCTGTTCAGGAAGACGTTTTTCTCGCAAGATATTTGAGTATTTCGGCAAAAAAATATGAGGTTTTTAACAAAATTGGTGAATTTCTAACACAATTTTTTAATTTATTTTTAAGCCAAGAAATAAAATTTTAACCAAAAAAATAAATTTTCAACCTAAAAATTCTAACCTGAAAATATGAATTTTTAAAAAAATCTTGAATTTCCAACAACATTTTTGAATTTATTTATAAGCAAAAGAATATAGTTTAAGTAAAAAAATATTAATTTTTCACAAAATACATAAAGTTCCATCCAAATAGTGGAATCTTGACCAAAAACAAAAAATATATATTTGCAACAAAATAATCAAATTTTCCGCCAGAGAAATCTGTTTTCAAACAAGGAGATAAATTTCCAACAAAAAGTTTAGTTCTCTATTAATTAACACAAATTTTCAACAAAATAGTTAAATTTTCAATCAAAAAGATAAATTTTTTACAAAATACATGAATTTTTATCCAAATATTTAAATTTTGACAAAAAACAAAATATATGAATTTTCAACAAAATCAATAAATTTTAAACTAAATAAATAAATATTTAACTAAAAACATGTATTTTCAAGCAAAAAAGATTTTTTAGTCAATAAGGAAAAAAAGAAACATCAAAAATGTTGAATTGTCTAGTAAAAAAAAAAGTTCTCAAGACAGTTAAGTTTGTATCACAAGAATAAGAATTTTTAAAAAAATTATTGAATTTACAACAAATGATTAAATTTCCAACAGAAGAAAGGAACTTTACAAAAAATTTAACCAAGAAAAGTAATTTTCTACCAAAAAAGATGAATTTTTAACAAAGTAGTTACATTTTTAACCAAAGAAATAAAATTTCAACTAAAATGATATATATATATATATATATATATATATATATAATTAAACTTTTACCAAAAAGAGATGGATTTTCTTTATTGAATAGAATTATCAAACTTTAGGTTTAAAAAATTAATTTTCTGTAAAAAAAGGAATTTGAAGAAAATTGTTAAATATTTAAACGAAGAAATAAATTTTCAACCTAAAATGATCAATCTTTAACCAAAAATTTAAGTAAAAAAAAAATTATCTGTCAATAACGAAAAACATTTCATTCAAAGTGTTAAATTTTCTGTCCAAAAAGACTATTTTTCCACAAGACTTTAGAGTTTTCTTTGAAAAAATATTAATTTTTAACAACAAAAAAATTAGTTAAATTTCCAGATAAAAAAATTTATTTCAGATGAAAAAATTGATTTCAGATAAAAAACAAACTTTTAACAAAATAGTTAAATTAAAAAAATATATTATTCAACTGGGATGATACATTTTTAATCAAAAAAATTAATTTTCTACCAAAAAAAAGGAACTTTAAAAAAAAATTTAATTTTAATACAAAGAAATGAATTTTTAACTCAAATGAAGAATATTTAACCAAACGATTAGTTTTCAACGCAATAATTGAATTGTCAACTAAAGAAATTAATTTTTAACAAAATAAAAATAGTTTTAACCCAAAAAAATAATTTTGTACCAGAAAAGATGAATTTAAAAAAAATACGTCAATTTTCTACAAACTAGTTATATTTTTAACTGAAGAAATAAAATTTAAACTGAAGTAATAATTATTCAAGCAAAAAGGTGAATTTTTAACAAAATATATGATTTTTTATCCAAATAATGCAATTTTAAACAAAAAATATGGATTTTCTTTATCAAATAGAATAGTTAAATTTCAGTAAAAAAAACAAAGTTTCAAGAACATAGTTAAATTTTTAACAAAAAAATGAATTCTGAACCTAAAATGATGAATCTTCAACCAAAAAAATATTAATTTTCAACAAAAGACTTTAATTTGTAACAAAAATTTTTAAAACAATATTTAAATTTTTTACTAGTAAAATGAATTTTTGACTAAAGAGATAAATTTTCAACCAAAATGATTAATTTTTATACCAAAAAACATAAATTTTTATAAAAATCTGAATTTCAACCCAAGAAGATTTATTTTTTTACCAAAAAAGATTAATTTTAAAAAAAATATATGAATTTTCAACGAAAAAGGGTTTTCAGTCAATAAAGGAAAAAATTTAATTCAAAAGTTCCAAAATGTTGAATTTTCTAGTAAAAAAAAAAGTTTTTCACAAGACAGTGGAGTTTTCATCACAAAAATATGAAGTTTTAACAAAATTCTTGAATCTTTAAGAAAATAGTTTAATTTTCCACCAAAGAAATGAATTTTCAAACAAAAAGATAAATTTTTAACAAAATAGTTAAATTTTCAATAAAAAATATTAATTGTTCACAAAATACATGAATGTCTATCCAAAGAGTTGAATTTTGACCAAAAACAAAAAATATGAATTGTCAAAAAAATAATTTAATTTTAAACCAAAAAAAATGAATTTTTAAAATAAGATAAATATCTAACCAAAAAGATTAATTTCCTACCAAAAAATATTAATTTTTAACAAAATATACGAATTTTCAACAAAATAATTCAATTTTCAACCAAAGAAATTAATTTGTTACCTTAAATTAAGAAGCTTTAAAAATTATTATTTTAAACAAAGAGTCGAATTTTCAGCAAAAAAAGATTTTTTAGACAATAAAGAAAAAAAATTTCTTACCAAGAAGAATTATTTTTTACCAAAAAAGATATATTTTTAACAAAATATATGAATTTTCTACAAAATAATTTAATTTTAAACCAAAAAATGAATTTTTAGTTGAAATTATGAATCTTTAACCAAAAAGATTAATTTTGAACAAAATAGTTGAATTTCAAAAAAAAAAGATGTGTTAGCTCACAAGGAAAAAAAATTTTATTTAAGATTTTGAATTTTGTTTTCAAAAAGACGAATTTTCTACATGAGCAAAATGTTCTACAACAAAAAAATATAAATTTTTAACAAAATTATAGAATTCTTAACAAATAGTTAACTTCTTAACAAAATAGGTAAATTTTCAACAAAATAGTTAAATTTTTAACAAAATAGTTTAATTTTTAACCAGAGAGATAAATTTTTAATAAAGGATAAATTTTCAACCAGAAAGATTAATTTTCTAACAAAAAATATGAATTTTTAACAAAATATACGAATTTTCAACAAAATAATTCAATTTTTAACTTGAGGAAAAGTAAAAAAAATATTAATTTTCGGTAAAAAACGAAATCTCAAGAATGAATTTAAATTTTCAACCAAAGAAATTAATTTTTTTCCTGAAATTAGGAAGCTTTAAAAATCATTATCTTCAACAAACAGTGGAATTTTCAGCGAAAAAACATTTTTCAGACAATAAAGAAAAAAAATTTCTTATCAAGAAGAATTATTTTTTACCAAAAAAGATGAATTTCTAACAAAATGTATGAATTTTCTACTAAACAATTCAATTTTAAACCAAAAAGTGAATTTTCAGTTAAAATTATGAATCTTTAACCAAAAAGATTAAGTTTCAAAAAAATAGTTGAATTTCCGAACCAAAAAAGGTTTGTTAGCTAACAAGGAAACTACAACACCTACAACACAAAAATATAAATTTTTAACGAAATTAGAGAATTCTTAACAAAAAAGTTAAATTTTTAACAAAATAGTTCAATTTTCAACCAGAGACAAATTTTTAATAAAAGATAAATTTCTAACCTAAAAGATTAATTTTCTACAAAAAAAATATGAATTTGTAACGAATTATATGAATCTTTAACAAAATAATTCAATTTTAAACCAAATACATAAATTTTTCAATTAAAATAAATTCTTAACCGAAAAGATTCATTTTCAACAAAATCGTCGAATTTTTTCCAAAAATGACTTTGCAGTCAATCAAGAAAAAAATATCATACAAAATGTTTAATTTTCTGATCAAAAAGACAAATTTTCTACAAGACTATTGATCTTAACGCAAAAATATTAATTTTTAACAAAACTGTAGAATTTTTAACAAAATAGTTAAATTTTCAACCCAAGAAATGAATTTTGAATCAAAAAGATTAGTTTTCTACAAAAAAAATTTTTTTTCAAGATATAGAAATTTACAACAAAATAATTCAATTTTAAGCCAAAGAAATAAATTTTCAACTAAAATGATGAATCTACAACAAAAAAGATTAATTTTTAACATAATAGTTGAATTTTCTTCCACAATGACTTTTTAGTGAATAAAGAAAAAAAATGTGATACAAAATGTTAAATTTTCTGGTCAAAAAGACGAATTTTCTGCAAGACAATTGAGTTTCCAATAAAAATATGAACTTTTATGAAATTTCTTAGATTTTCAACCAAGGAAGTAAATTTTTATCCAAAAAAGATAAACTTTTAACCAAAAAGATGAATTTCTAACCAAGAAGAATAATTTTCTACCAAAAAAGAAGAATTTTCAACAAAATAATTCAATTTTAAGCTAAAGAAGTGAATTTTCAAAAAAATTGTTGAATTTTGAAAAAAAATTATTGAATTTTCAATCAAAGAAACAAATTTTCAACCTGAAATGATGAATCTTTAACCAAAAAATAGTAATTAAAAAAAATAATTAAATTTTTAACCAAGGGCACAAATTTCTAATCAAGAATATTAATTTTCTACCAAAAGTTATAAATTTTTAACAAAATAATTCAATGTGTAACGAGAGTAATGAATTTTTCACTGAAGTGATGAAACTTTAATTTAAAAAATTAAATTTTAACAAAAAAGATTTTCCAGTCAATAAAGAACAAAAATTTTATTCAAAATGTAGAATTTTATAGTCAAAAAGACGAATTTTCTACAAGACATTTGAGTTTTCATTACAAAAATAAAAATTCTTTAAAAAATTGTTTAATTTCCAACAAAATTTCAAAATTTATTTTTGAATGAAGAAATAAATTTTTAATTAAAAAGATAAATTTTTCACAAAATACATGAATTTCCATACAAATAATTGAATTTTGACAAAAAAATATATAAATTTTAACAAAATAATTCAATTTTAAATTAAAGAATAAATTTTCAATCAAAAAGATAAATTTTTAACCAAAAAGATAAATTTCTAATCAAGGAGATTAATTTTCTGGTCGAAAAGACGAATTTTCTGCAAGGCAGTGGAGTATATCTAACCCAAAAATATGAATTTTTGATAAAATTGTTGAATTCTCAACAAAATAGTTAAATTTTAAGAAATAAATTTTTAACCAAAAAGATGAATTTCTAGCTAAACGTATTAATTTTCAACAAAAGAAGATTATTTTTTAACAAAATATATGAATTTTCAACAAAATAATTCAATTTTAAATGAATTCTGAACAAGAAAAAAATGTTATCATGAATTTTCAACTAAAAAATGTTTTTCAGTCAATGAAGTAAAAAAAATTCATCTAAGATGTTGAATTTTTTGGTCAAAAAGACAAATTTTCTGCAAGACAGTTGAGTTTGGAAATCGAATAATATAAATTTTTAACAAAATTGTTAAATTTTCAACAATTAAATTTGCAAGCAGGGAAACGATTTTTTAAACAAAAAGATCAATTTACTACCAAAAAGATTAATTTTTCACAGAATAAACAAATTTTCAACAAATTAATTCAATTTTAAACAAAAAAAAGGAATTTTCAACCCAAAAGATAAATTTTTAACCAGAGATAAATTTCTAAGCATTAAGATTAATTTTCAACCAAAAAAGTTGAATTTTTAGCAAAATATACCATTTTTCAATGAAATAATTCAATTTTAAACCAAAGAAATGGATTTTTAACTAAAATTATAAATCTTCAACTGAAAAGATTAATTTTCACCATATAGTTGAATTTCCAACAAAAAAATATTTTTTAGTCGATAAAGAAAAAAATTTTCATCCAAAATTTTCTGGCCGAAAATTCGAGTTTTCTACAAGATAGTTGAGTTTTTAACCAAAAAAATGGATTTTTATCAAAATTGTAGAATTTTCAACAAAATAGTTAAATTTTCAACCTAAGAAATGAATTTTTAGCGGAAAAGATACATTTTTACCTAAAAAGATAAATTTCTAATCAAATAGATTATTTTTCTCCGAAAAAAATTGATTTTTTACAAAATATACGAATTTTCAACAAAATAATTTAATTTAAAAAAAAAATGAATTTTCAACTATAATTATGAATCTTCAACATAAATCATTTTTTAGTAAATAATGAAAAAAGTGGTAAATATTCTGGTCAAAAAGACTAATTTTCTACAAGAAAGTTGAGTTTTCAACCCAAAATTATAAATAATTTTTAGCAAAAAAAGAAAATTTCAAGAAAATAGTTAAATCTTCAACTGAAGAAATAAATTTTCGACATAAAATTATGAATCTTTACCAAAAAAATATGAATTTTCACCAAAAAAGCTAATTTTCAACAAAAAGTTAAAATTATTAGCCAAAAAAATAAGATTTCGACTAGAAGCAATTAATTTTTAAAAAATACATTAATTTTCACTGAAAAAGTTGAATTTTGAGATTTGATTTTCATTACTGAATGAAATACTGAAATTTTTAGTTTAAAAAATTAATTTTTAGCAAAAAACGAAATTTCAAGAAAATAGTTAAATTTTTAATCAAAGAAGTAAATCTTTAACCTAAAATTATGAATGTTTAATTTGAGCCAAAATTATAAATTTTTAACCCAAAAATTAATTTTCAACAAAAAGTTTAATTTTATACAAAATATTGAATTTGCTAGACAAAAAGACCAATTTTCTATAAGAAAGTTCAGTTTCCATTAAAAAAAGGAATCATTACATTTTTAGTTGAAAACATTAATTCTCAGCAAACAAAAAAATATCATTTTCAACAAAATAGTTAAATTTTTCACAAAAATAGTTTAATTTTCAAATAAAAAGATAAATTCTCAAGTAAGAAAATAAAATTTCTACTAAAGAAGCCAAATTTTCAACAAAATACATGTGTATTCATAAAATAGTTGATTTTTCAACTAAGAAAGATTATTTTTAATAAAAAATTAAATTCTGATCTGAAAAATATTATTTTTTTATGAAAAATGGAATAATTATATTTTCAGTTTGAAAAGTTAATTTTCAACAAAATAGTTTTTATCAAAAAACAAAAATTTTTATGCAAGAATCTTAAATTTCTATCCTAATAGATGAATCATGAATTTTTATCTCAATACATGAATCATCAACTGAAAAAAAAATTCAGCGAAAATGTAATATTTAAATTTTTAGTTAAAAAAGTTAATCTTCAACCAGAAAACTGAATTTTTTTACAAAGTAGTTCAACTTTTAACCAAGTAAGTTGAATTTTTAATTAAAAAATATAAATTTTGAACTAAATATGGAATAGTTGAATTTTCATTCAAAAAAATTAATTTTTATGAAAAAAAAGAAGTTTTAAGAAAACAGTTCAATTTTCAACCCAAAATTATGAATACTTAACCCGGAAATTTAAATTTTTAACGAAAAAAAAGGAAATTTAAGCTAAAATGATAAATTTTCAACCAAAAAAAAAATTAATTTTCAACAAAATACGTTAATTTTCTTTGAAATAGTTGAATTTAAAAATTTGCTTTTCATTACGAATAGTTAAATTGTCAGTTGAAAAAATTAATTTTCAGTAAAAAGGTAAATTTTTAAGAAAATAGTTAAATTTTTAACCTAAAATTATAAATGTTCAACCTAAAAATATAAATTTTAACAAAGCAATTATTTTTTAACAACATAGTTACATTTTTAACCAAATAAATGAAATTTAAGCTAAAATTATGAATCTTTAATAAAAAAAAATTAATTTTTAACAAAATACATTAATTTTTTCAAATAGTAGAATTTTAACATTTGAAGATTTTTTTATTTTGAAAATTTACGATTTCAAGTTAAGCAAGGTTGGATTTAAAAATGCTATAATTTTTATGATTTACATTAGAAACTTCTTCAATTTAGGAGAATTTTAATTAAAAACTCGACTTTTGATCCTCAAAATCATCCGCAATTCAAGAACTTTTATTGACAGATATTTAAAGTTAAACAGTTTTTAATTGTAACTCTTTCAAATCAAACTTAAAAAAATATTTTTTTAGTTGCATAATTTTAAATTATATAAAAAATCTAAGGATATTTAATTGCAGATCTTCATAATATACCTGTTTAATTTTAAAAAATTGAATAAAATTTGAATTTTCTAGTACTTTTGTACCAAAAATTATTAAGGACTTGTAAAAATTTCCAAAAGTACTAAGTCAGACTTTTCTGCTATTTTTGTCCAAAAAAAAAGTCCGGGTGAAACGGGACATATTTTGTACTTTTTTCGTATATGAGTCATATTTCATCATTACTTTTTTGGGAACATCAATCCCACCAGCATTTGGGTAAATTTCTAAAAAAAAAAAGAAAATTAAACTTTCCCGATACTTTGGATTCTTTCTGAACTTTTTATAATTCGTAAAAAAATTTGGTACTTTGATACTAATTTGTCGAATCCTAAGGTACGAGAAACATTCCACTTTATTATTTTTTTTCAAATTCTTTCACTCATAGCATTAGAAAATATATATTAATTATATATATATATATATATATATATATATATATATATGTGTGTGTGTGTGTGTGTGTGTGTGGGTGTGTGTG
>JAUELO010460889.1:0-12484 GCA_032357855.1 Amphibolips quercusostensackenii
TTCAGGGGTTGGGCGCCACCTTTTGCTCTCAGTTTTTGCAAGCGATTTTTTAATTGAGAGTAAAGGAGAAGAAAAGCTACTAAAGAGAGTGAGTAGGAGAGCGCAACATCTAAAATTTGTTGTTTGAAAAAATTTTGCTTATCAAGAGTTATATTTATTCTAAAATTCAGTTATAATTATAGGCAATATTAATACAGTTTAAACTTTATTACAAGAGTTGAAAAAAATATCCAGGTGCAGCGACAATTTTCTTATCTTGGGACAAAGATCTTCAGTGTTTAATTAGATTTAAAAAATGTTTACTTGACGTTGAAGCAGTTTCATGTCGAGAATCGTACTTTCAGCAGCTCTTATTTTTATCGTCAACCGTTTTGAATTTTTATCAATTTTGTATTACGACTAATGCTAATAAGTCATCGTAATAGTTTTAGGTTAATCTTAAAATATTGTATTTTTATTTTGTGATAAATAAGATGTTTAAGGGCTTAATTGTATGCTAACAAATTCATTAAAAAAACAATGTTAAGTAATATTATACCGTCAATAATCAAGAACTTTTTCACGATAATTTAAATACTTTTAAGAAGATTTACCAGATAATAAATTTATAATATATTAAATTAAAAAAAAAAACATGGCAATCGCTCTACTTTTCACAAAATTAAAACAATTCTAGTATTTTTTAAATTAGCATTTTAAATTAACAGTATGTTTTTTTGAATATACCAATGAATAGAAGAATAATTAATGATCAGTATATCATCTGCTTGAGAACGAGGGTGATAATTCTGCTAATTGATTTAATAGAATTTTGTTCTTAGGGTCTTATCTTTTATGTGCGTTAGAAAAATCATAAACATATGTTTTTAATAATTTCAGAAGTTTTACTTAAATTTTGCACAAAAATAGTTAAACTCAAATATAGGCATTATATCTTTAATAAAGGACCAAACAAATGTTATATTGTTTGAAATATAATTTCTGTTTATCAGAGATTAAAATTTATTTAAATAAAACATGATGTATTCTAATACATATTTTTCTCATATCTTTTTTATTTTTTTATTTCTACGTGGATATAAACAGTGAGCGCCAATTCTCTTATGAACACATAGCAAAGAACCATTACAGTATTCACTATTTTTTCTACACAAAATTTAAGAAAGTAAAAAAGAGATACATTGAGATTATCAAATGAGAAAATATTTTAGAACAATAAGTTTTTCCGTTGGAAAAAATCTTTATTTTTATAATTAATTCATTATGCTTAGTTTCAATACAATCTAAGAACAATTTTAAAATGATTTCATACTCTTTTTATGCAGGGTACTCAAGTAGATGTGTAATAAAAATGCATTATAAATTTTTATTGAATATATGAAATTTATTTTTAATAAGATGTGTTGATCTGTTTCCATCCATTGTTGTATTGTAGACGCAGAAAAATTAAAGGTTATTAAGCATTTTGTATTATGTTTAATTTATTGTTATAAAAAATTGGCATCAAAATCATTTCCATTATCGTAAATGGAACTAGAAGCAATGATCGTATCTTGAGTTTCGTTATTATCTAAGAATGTCAAAGCAGGGTTTCTTTAACATTTGATCAACGATTTCCTCGTCAAATATTGTTCGATCAAATATCTGAGAATATTTTAACATTATAAACACTAAACAAAGCAGGGCCTGTGATAATGTTAATAAATGTAAAATTTTTTTAATGTTCACAAAAGCATCTGATACGTAAATTTTTAATCACACGAATTTTGTCGAAATGATATAAAGATGAATAAATTACAATTACTGTTTCATCTTAAGAAGGAAAGGTTTCTTTGAATTCCTTGAAGGGAAACTTTCAAAGATGATATTTTTAAGTGGTGGTGTATTGTTGCTTGTCATTTTTATATTTCTCTTGTTTCAAAAAAACCTACAAATCAGCATAGTTTGAATTTCTTGAATTTTGTCTTATTTGCATCCACAAATAAATCAAAAAAGTCTTTAAAAGGTTTTCCGATACGTCTTTTAGTTTTGATAGAAAGGCAGTTGATTCTTTTAAATGATCTTAAGTATTATTACTGTTTGCAAAATTACAAGCGAAAATGAAACATACTGTTTATATTACATTACATTCCGAATGTGTATGATTTTATTTTTTCGAATAGAATCCTTCATGTAGGTTCTCCCAACGTTATTTCATGTCATTTCATGACACTGTATCTTTGTTTATTGTCGAATACACTGACGGATTTTTTTTCAAAATGTTATTTTTAAATTCAAGATATTAATTTTATTACTAGACTCAACTATTTATCACAATAAATAAATTTGATAATGTAACATTCTTGTTTTATACTTCAGAGTTATTTTTCATCCTTGTCGTATTCAACTGTTTTTTTTTAATTTTTAAATTTATACTTTTCAGTGAATTCTAGTTGAATATATTTCGGTTTAGTGAGCTTGTGATTTACATAAATTTCATAAGTTCATCGACCCGTACAAATTGCAAAAAAAAAGGAGCAAGAGAGACGAGCTAACACTATAACAAGACAAATTGTCTTATGATTAACTTCGGCCTTCATTCCTATACTCTAATTCACATAGAGAAATTTTTCCGCAAATGCAATTTCAAAGGCCAAACCACTAGCAATAGGCTAGGGATCTGTTTTCACTTTCGACTACTTCTTTTCTAATATCGCTACATCTTTTACCTCTAGAGGTTAAACAGAAAGGGCAGAATAAATAAAGAGCTACTCAAAAGGACCAGGAGCTACAAGTTTTTATGAAAATTCTGAAATTTTTTATAAACTTTCTCTTACTACTAATTTTCACAGCGAAATTATAGTTCTTGTGTGATTTTACATTATTATATTTTATTGTGAAAAAAAAACATTTCCAAGAGAAAATATGTATACTTATATACTAAAACATATTTGCATATTTGCTCTGAACAATTATTAATTTTTCACTATTAAAGAAGTACCTAAATAAATTAAACAATTTTAATTAGTAATTTCCTGCTAATCTTTATGTGCTGACATTTTTTTAGAGAATTAAGAAATTATATTATAAGGTATTTTTTACAAATTTAGCGAACCTAACTTATTTTTAAGAAAAAAAAACTTGTAAGTTCAAAAATAGTCAGCAAAACTTTTTTATTGAATAATAAATTAAGAATTATTTAATTTGTAATGTAAATATTTTTAATTTGGAAGAGTTTTTATGCTTTGAATGCTTTATCACTTCCATGAATTTGCGCTTGTTATATCAGGAAAAATATTGTCAATAATAATCATAATGTTTTTTTTTTACCAGAAACTTAGTGCCTCGATTCTTTGTTTAAGGAAGCTAAATGAGTTAAATGAAGTTAATTTTTCGACAATTCGGTATTAATCCAAAAATGCATTTAAAAAAATTAACAGCCTTCTTAAGGCAATGCAAAAAATTTAAATATCAGAATCTATACGTATCATTACTGCACTAGAGATATGTTTTTATGCATTTTCGCAAATGATTGTCGATGTTCAGTAAAGTTTTAGCTAGTTAATTCAGTTGGTTTCAAAGTGAATATAATTATTTTATAAAATAAGAGTAAATTTAGTTGAATCAAAATCAATTCAATGTGAACGAAACATAATTTGGCATATAAATTATGAGTTGTCAAAGTAGAATTATATATATTTTTTATAATGTATCTAAATAATGCATCTTACCTTATACATTTCTGAAGACGCAATAATCCGTAGTAACATTTTTTTTCGTACATATTGTCACATTTTTCATCTTGGATGTTAACTGGTCCGAAAAAACTTTGTTTTTTTTTTTATCCAACATTATGCTTTAAAACTTGATTTGTCATCTTGTACAGATAAAAATTTTATTCTTTTGATGTGGTTATGAAAGTGAGAAATTTAATAATGATCACACACATCAGAAAAAAAATTGCAATTAGTCACGTTTTTTTGTAGAAATAAATGCAAATATAGATAGAAAAATATTAGAATTTTTTATCTTTAAATTTCAGTTCATATCATAAACATGTGATGCGAAACCTTAAAGTATATAAAATATAAAACTGTAATGAAGTATGAAATATAAAATAATACTTATCTACAGAAAAAACTAATGCTTAATTGCAAGTGATACAAATTTAAATAATTTGTCAGTTTTTATGTATACCATGACAGACAACTCAGTTGCTATTTAAAATAAATTTGCAAAAATAAAGTCTAAAACAAAACAGAAACTCTGTTTTTTTAGCAGATACAGAAAAAAAGTAATTTTTAGTAGATGTCCAAAATATTTTTACATTTTCATCATTCATGATCGACGCTAATCTTGTACTCTAAATCTGAATTGGTAAAAGTTTCGCTAATTGCATAGTTGAATCAAAAGTTTAAACGATGCATTCACATTTTTTATAATATTACTTTTAGTCATACATATCTTAAAATTCTGTAACCTTTTTTTACTGTGCACCATTCTTAACTTCATCAAAACAAGAAGAAGGTTATATTGAGAAACCTGTAAGTAGGCTACGTCTCCTCCGCTAACATTACTTATTTGCAAGATACTTTTAAAAGTTAGAAAAATATCATTATTTACATACCTAATTTACTTTACGTTACACAACAGCACGCATCTAAGACACGTTGAATCGCTGACTACAATTCATCATTTCAAATAAAAAACAATTGATAAGAAAATGTAACCTATTGATTATTAGCAAAAAATACAAAATAACTAGTCAATATTTTTACTGAATCACTTCAGTAAAATTTTCTTAGTTTAAACTTTTCTAGGGCGCACATTGGTCATATGTCGCGTTTCCCGGTACGCGCTCAGTTTTTGTACTTTCCCCACATTTATGCACAGAACTTTCAAAATTCAAGGATAGGCAGCTGAACACTTTGATTTGGTAAATTTTCTTTTTAATTTTTCATCAGAAAAGGTATTAGATTTGTGTAAAATTTCACCCCCACCCCCCGTTTTTTTTCAAATGTTCGCGTTTTGAGACCTTCTGAACCCAAAAAGCAGGTTTTTTTACAAATGTTTCTGTCTGTATGCATAGCTATATGTCTGCATATATGTCTGTCTGTCTGTATGTATCAGAGTTGGGCATTAATTGTCGAAAAATGTAATTCTAGTATTTTTAAAGGAAATTACATGTCTGTTAATTTGTATTTGAACTAAATGTAAAGGTTTTGTGAATAATAAGGTCCAATTACTAATTTATTTCAAATAGACAGCCGAAGTAATTTCAATTACTTCTACGTTAGCTTGACGAGATGAGTAAAGAGGTGCCTAGGTCTGCGCAGTACACTTATATATCACATAAGGCTAAGCACAGACTTCTTCTATGCTTTAAAATTCGCAGTACAGTCATGCGATATGCTGAGCTGCGCAGTAGACTTCTGTAGTGCTTAGGACTGCGCAATGCATTTACGTGGCATAAAGGGCTGCGCAGAAGATTTATACAGTAATTACAGCTGCGCAGTAAATTTGTACAAGACATAGGGATGCACAGTAGATTTATGTGGTACTTTCAAATGCGCAGTACACTTATGTAGTGTGTAGGGTTGCGCAGAAGATTTATATAGCACAAACGGGTGTGCAGTACAGGTTTGAGATAATCTGGATGCGCAGTAGGGTTCTTCGGAAAATACAGCTGCACAGTGCAAGTCTACGATATTTTGCAGATGCGCATTAGACTTATAAGGTAAATAATACCCTAGCTGGGCAGTATATAGCTTTAGCCCATACAGCTGCGCACTACAGTTCTACGGCACTTGTACATGAGCAGTAGACTTATATAGCGCATAAGAGTGCGCAGTGTAGGTCTGTGTAAATTTGGCTGCGCAGTAGAGTTCTATAGCAAAGGCGTCTGCGAGGTGAACTTCTACTGTACTTTCGGATGAACAGAAGACGTATAAGGTGCATGAGAGTGCGCAATACAGTTTTGTGTCACTCTGGCTGCGCAGTGGACTTCTTCAGTACGTGCAGCTGTTCAGTGCACTTTTACGACGCTTACGGTTGCACAGTATACTTATAAGGCATATAAAGATGTGCACTATAGTCCCGTGGCACTGAGGATGTGCAGTAGGGTTCTCCCGTGCATCCAGCTGCACAGTGAGATTTAGCGACATTTGGAAATGCGTAGCAGACTTTTAAGGCAACCAAAAGTGCGCAGTAGAGGTTCGTGGTACTCTGGCTGCATTGCAAAATGGTTCAGTACATATAGCTGTGCGGTGCATCTCTATGACGTTTACGCATGCGCAGAACTTGTGTAATTGTCAGAAAATACAAATGACATACAAGTTTTTTGTAATTTACTTCAATTACACAGAAACAAATGTTATTTCTCTCAAATGTAATTCGATAAGATTTGAGTGAAATACATGTAATTTCTCTCTTTTATTTGAAATGCTTTGTGCCCAGCTCTGGTGTGCATGTCTGTATGTATGTCTTTCTGTGAAAACACTAACTTTTTAAAAAATTAATCTATTGAATTATCCTCTGGTACATTCTTTCAGTGTCAGAAACTGAAGGTCAAGTTCATTATATAGCCATTTTAGATAAAAAATTAAAAAACATTTTCAAAATTAAAAAAAAAAACGAAAATGAACAATTGAAGCCAAACAACGCATGATATGAAAAAAGTCAAGAAAAGAAACACGTTGCTTTTTGAAAGACCTACAAAATTATTATAACAAGTTTTTAAATTTTTTTCTAATCACAAAATTTGTTCACCCGAAAAAGAGCTACGCATTTATTACTTATCATTTTCTGATAGGATAGTAGTTTTTGTTTTATTCGTTAAAAAACGACAATGAAAATGAAAAAATTAAATTTTTTGACAAATCACACAAGTTACATAAAAAATAATTAAACAAAAGTTATTCCCACAAAAAAGATCTATAAATCTTTTAATTATTATTTTTTTATAAAACGCGTAGCTTTTGCTTTAATCGTTAGGAATGAAATAATTATTGAAAAAATAAATATTTGGAAAAATGTCACAATGTACAAAACAAATTAATAGAAAAAAGTTGTTCACCCAAAATCTACTAAAAAGGATCTATCAATCATTTTTAGATAGGATGAATAGATTTTTTTTTGATTGTGAAAAATAAGAAAAAAAAATTAGATTTCCGAAAAACGACAAAAGAAAATGAGAAGCACAAAGTAGTTCATCCAAAAAAGATCTACGAATTTCTTGTAAACTTTTGTTATAAAAATACATTTAAAAAAAATCAGCTTTTCGGAAAAATGACACAAGTTACAATAACATTTTATTTAATAAAATTTGTAGCCTCAATTATATATATACAAATTTGTTTTGAACCAATTTTTTATATTCTCATCAGAAAAGGTATTAGATTTGTGTAAGATTTGATGCTCTCATTTTTTGGCAAATAATTTTTTGTTTTTTAGCACAATAAATTACGAAAGAATTAACATATTGGATTGGGTTTTGGTATAACTTTTAAGTGTCCTAAAATAAAAGTCAAGCTTGTTAGCAAAGCATTTTCAATAAAAATACAAAAAGCTAAAGCATTTACAAAATTTTTAAACTCACTTTTTTCAAGATTTAAAATTTATGTGTACGGTTATCAACAGTACTGAAAGAGACGAACGATTTATCCAAATGACTTGTTTTAACAATAAATAAATCACCGGAGTTATAGCATTTACAAGATTCTAAAAAACAAACGAAAATGAACATTTTGAGCGAAAAACAAAAAATCTAATTTTTCGTTTAAACTATACAAGACACAAAAGAAGATAAATGAACAGAAATGTGCATTTAAAAAAGATTTATAAATTTTTTACAGAACACTTTTGGATAGGACGCGCAGTTTTTTTTGTAAAAACCTGTATCATAATGAGAAAAATTAAAATGTTAGACAAACGACACAAGATACAAAAAAATAAGTGGACACAATTTGATCAACAAATAAAGAACTACAAATTTGTTATAATTATTTTTCGATAAAATGCATTGTTTTTGTTTTGATCGTGAAAAAAAAAATTAACAATGAGCAAACTAAATGTTTGGAAAAACGACGCAATGTACGAAAAAAATGATTAAAAAAAATGTGCGTTCAAAAAAGATCCATACATTTTTAGCGATTACTTTTTGCCAGGACGCCTGGTTTTTTTTTCGATTAAGAAATAAACTGTTTTGTTAGAAATTCGTCTTTTTTAGTGGAATTTATTCAAAAATTTATCTTTTTGATTTTAAACATCAATTACTTGGTTCAAAATTCCTCTATTTTGTTGAAAATTAAAGTTTTTTTTTTTAAATTAATATTCTTGGTTGACATTTTTTAAAAATTTTAAATACAGCAGACTTCCGTTTGCTTCAATTCTTGCTTGCTTAAACCATCTCATGCTTGCACTTCCCTACACTCACTTTTATGAACTTCTCACCTCCCATGATGGTTCCTGTACGAGCTGTACGGTCACGCTTGCGGCAGTGGCTGACCAATTGAAGAAAGAGACCCTAAAAGCGGGAAGCTTTAAATTGAGTATTTTAGCATGGCGTCATTTGAATGCAGACTTTTGCGAGAAATGATTCTAAACGTAAGAATAAGTCATAAATAAACGAATAGTAATATTTCTCAAGCGTAGAATGTATATTTCACTCATGTTTCATTATTTTGTGGATTCAGGACCTTTCAGTTTCATGATCAGATCGGGTACTCGCTAACCTCAAATTTCGGACAGGTGCTTGTATTTTGTAAAATAGGTCGTCAATCGACAAAAGAATGGGACGTGACTAAGAAAATAGATTTCACGCTTCAGGAATATTACTATTCGGACTTTTATCACTTACCTTTACGTTTCGAATACTTTCTCCGAAAACTTATAAGCAGTCGCAGTCCCATGTGGTGACCTTCCGAACGACTGACATTTCCACCTAACCAAGCTTAGCATTATTTTATTTAAACTTTAAGTATTTTCTCACAGAGTCATAATTTATTGTAGAAAAGTAATTTTTTGTTATTTAAAACGATTCCGACGGCCCTGAATTTTTACGTTTCGATTCCGCAGATTTCGTAACAATGCTTGCAGGCAACCCCGGACACGGTTACACTAACAGAGCGCGACTTTTTCAACTGCGCATGTATCGAAAAGCATTATTATTGATAGTACATACATGCATATTTATTTATTTCAAATCGACCGGCGCTTTCCAGGCACATGCTCGGTCTTTTTATTTCCCCCACATTTGAGCACAGTCCTTTTAAAATTAAAGATCAAAGCATCGACAAATGTAATTTGGTAATTGTGAATTTTTTTTGTTGAACCTACTTTGGCTTTAACGAACACATTCTCATCACATATCTCGTGCTTTACGCTTAATTTTGTCTTGAAAGTAAACTTTTCTACGTTATAATAAACGCTATTATATCAGATGTATATTACGTTTATTTTGGTACCTCGGCCTGAGATTGCTTATTCAGATATTGCAAAATGAAGTACAAATGTTATTTAGTATGATTACTTTAATATTTATTCTGTATTTAGCATTAAACTTTATTTTCAGCTACCCTGAAAAATGTATTATTTTAATAAATTCATATTATTATTATTCATAATATGCAGTGGTATTGAAACATTTGTATTTTCATTCTCTTGCTTTTTACAATTAAAAAAGTTTGCATTCGATAAACAAACAATTTTGTTATTAAACATTTTATTGCAACTTGTGTCGTTTTTCTATAAATTAAATTTGTTTATTTTCAATGTTATTTGTTTATATTTGAACTAAAAATACGCATCCTAGCAACAACAACATCAACAGGCAGACACCGACGTAAAAACAATGTTTTCTGACTCAGAGGGCTTTAAAACGTCGACATCTGATGGATACCGCAAAAGTCATTTTTCACATAAAACCAATACATTTTCATTGATGAGAATGTAAATAATAGGTATATTTATTATGGCTAGGCTAAACATATATGTATATAGTAACAACTTAAATGCACTGATGGGCATAGTGACTTCGCAAGGAAAAAGTTTTTGCATTGGTGAGATTCATTTGAGTGTTTTATTATCTGGCTTACATTTTTATACATTTGTTTCTAATTAAAAAGTGTAAAATTATCGTCAACTGACGTAATTTACAATTCGAAAAAGCATAAACATTGTATTCCATTGTAGTGGATAAAACTTTTTTTTTTAATTAATCTTGGCCACCTGGCATATGCGTTATGAAGCACGACAATTTTGTCTACTGATGTACGCTACTCTGCATGATCGCGGTAATACACTACCATACTAGTAATTATCATTAATTATCGGAAAAGTGGTGAAAAGCGGTAATTCCTTATTTTTCTTACAGAAAAAATGATTTTAGAGACAAATATTATATCTATGTTGTAGGATTAATTACTTCTGTATTACGGTCACAGGAAAATAAAAACAAATCCGAGCTATCATTTCAGCTCCTATTTATTTTTAAGAAAAAGCATCAAGTTTCACCTTTCACGACGTTTCGGCAACACTGCGTGCCTTTATCAAGTATCCTTGTTAAATTAGTTTTGTAGAGAAACAACAACAGCAAGCCATTTCGGAGTCGATACATGTAAAATTCGAGACAGTGTCAAGTTTAAAATAATTTAATACGTTGTTATAGGATGAAAGTATGACTCCAAAGATATTAAAGAAATAAGTAGAGAAAACCTCATAAAAATTAAAGAGGATTTTCTTTTATCGTTTGGAACTACATTTATGAAAAAATAATATGACAAAATTTAGAGTGTTTTTGGAACAAAGACGAACATATGACTAAGAATAATTAAGGCGGTAATTCGTTGACAAGAATAAACGCGGTATATAAAGAGAATGGACGTATTTACATAAATCTGCTGTTGAGGAAGCGCGAACTTCAATCAAATTTAAATTTCGAAACTTAAGAAGAGGGTTTTTTAACTAACAGGATGGCCCTAATTAATAATGCTTTGATAAATTTTGTTAATATTTAATATTTCAGTTTTTAAATTAATCGAAATATTGTGAAATTTATTTATGGATATAGATTTAACGATAGGTCTTTTGTAAGTGTTTTTTTCAGAAGCTAATATTCTTATATTACTAAAATCAAAATCAAATTGATGATTGAAATTCCAAGAGTGCTGTGACAAACCTGTATTAAAATTCCCCATTTCACAGTCTCTTTTGTGTTCAGCAATTCTAGTTTTTAATCTTCTCCCAGTTTCACCTATATAAACTTTGTTACAACATTTGCATTTTATTATATAAATGACACCAGACAAATTTTTAGTGTTATCTCTGTCCTTTTTCTTTAATAAATACTTATCTAAATTATTGTTGTTCCTGAAAGAAACGTTTATGTTGAATTTTTGTAATGAATGTCGTAAACGTTCAGAAAGACCTTGTATATAAGGAAGAGTAACCTATAAGTCAAATTTATTGTGAGTATCAATCTATTCATTTTTCTTATAAGTGCTGTTATAAATTTCATGAACACGTTCTGTAATATTGTCATTAATGGAAGGAAGAGGATAGTTGTTGTATAATAATGTTGTTTTCAGTTGATTTAAATTTTCTTGTCTAAATTGAATGTTACATAATTTGACACATCTATCCACTAAACCTTTAATCAGACCGACTTTATGGCAAAATAAATTGTGTCAATTAAAATTGAGACATCGCCCAGACCAAGACGGTTTTTTTAACCAATTTATAAGTGAATTACCATTTGAAGCTTAAATAATTTTTGAATCAAGAAAGTTCACAACATTATTTATTTCAACTTCATAAGTGAATTTAATGCACTCTTCTATACTATTGAACACACCTACAAAAAAATCAATTTTATCGGAAGAAACAATTGCTATGATATCGTCAAGATATCTTTTATATAAGAGAGGTCCAAAGTCTAATAATTCAAGTGCTCTTTTTTTGACGTCTTGTTAAGCGAAATCTGAAATTACCGAAGATAAGGGCGAACCCATAGGACAACCTGATACTTGTTTGTAAAATTTTGTATTAAAGAAAAATACAGCACCATTGAAAACCGTTCTTGTGGCTATTAATAATTCATTCTTAGTTATTTTTGTTGAATTATAATTTGAATTGAGTTTTTCTTCAATGCAGTCTAGAGCGAGATCAAGTGGGATGCTATTAAACATTGACACAATATCTAAGAAAACTATTGAGTGAGTTTTTGGTATATTAATGTTTTTAAGTATATCTTTAAGTTCCCAACTATTTTTTAAAGACAAACTAGTATTTTGTAAAACTGGTTTTAAGATATAAAAAATGTATTTCGATAAATTGTAAGTAGGAGAACCAATAGTAGAAACAATGAACCTTTAACTCAAATTTGGTTTATGGATTTTTGGGAGAGCATAAGCTTTTGCAACAACACTATTATGAGTTTTTAAACGGTATGCAACATCATCATTAATCAATATTTTCTTTTCCCATCTAATAAATATGTCATTACATT
>JAUELO010460907.1:0-12483 GCA_032357855.1 Amphibolips quercusostensackenii
GGGAAAATTTTTAACCAATGTTTGACTATTTGAATTTTCATTTAAGAGAATTAATTTAAAAAAAAAAAATTTTCTGCAAAACAGTTTATTTTCGGTACCAAATAATTGACTTATCTACAAAATTGTTGAATTTTTATGTTAAAAAAACGACTTTTCTACAAAACACTTTAATCTTTGACTGAAGAATATTTATTTTTTCAAAAAAAAAATTATTTTCAACTAATCATTTAATTTTCAGGACAATAGTTTAACTTTGTGCTAATTAGTTCAATTTTCTATCAAATTGTTAAATTTTTGAGTTAAAAAGAGAATTTTTTTATGAAATAGTTAAATTTTTATGCCAGGAATTACATTTATCAAAAAAAATTTCATTTTTAAAATTCTTACTAGTCAGTTTAATTTTTAGTTGAAAAAATTAATTTTTAACAAAAAAAAAACAAGATTTTTACTGAAGCTGCGAATCTTCAACCATTTGGTTAAAAATTCGACTATTTGGTTAAAAAATTATTTATTTCTTTAAACCTTTTTTGATTAAAAATTTAATTATTCTTTTAATCTCTTTTTATTAAAAAATTTGATTCCTTTTTTATTTTTTCGGTTGAAAATTTAATTAGTTTTCAAATCTATTTTTGGTTGAAATTTCAATTACTTTTTTATCCTTTTTTGGTTGAGAATTTATCTTTCCTGGCTGAAAATTAACTTTTTTTGTAGAAATTTAACTCTTTTTTAAAAAAACTCTTTTCGGCTTGAAAATTAAATTATTATTAAAAAATTTGATTATTTGGTTTGTGAAAAATTCAACTGTATTTTAAAAAACTTTATCAACTTTTAAGTTAATAATTCTATCAACTTTTCAAGTTGATAGTTTAACTGTGTTTTGAATATTCACCTTCTTGGCTTGATAATTGAACTATTTTGTTAAATTAGAAATTTTTTTAGTTTAAAAATTTGATAATTTGGCTAAAAACTCATCTTTTTCTGTAAAAAAATTCCTCTCTACAGCCTCAAATTCAAAGCCTGAATTGTTAAATAATTTTAAGTTTAAATTGTTTAAAATTAATATTCCTGAGTTTAAAAATTAATGGAAATTATAGTCTCTTCTTATTTGAAAATAATCCCAGTTGACAAGTGTAAAAATTCAGGAAAAATTCTTTTAAACTCAGATTTAAAATCCTTCAAGCTGAACAATTATTGTTAAAAATTGTTTCAGTTTTAAAATTTATTTTTATTGTAATTTTATGCGACTTTTTTCAAGCCTTCTAGTCGATCCGAGCCCTGTGAATATAAAAACGCGAATAAAAAAAATTATTTTTAAAAAATGTTCAGATAGTGAAAGATAAGGTGCTGAAGATGACCATAAAGATGACCACTTTACACTATACAGGACCTGTCGAGTCTAGGACTGACCGCTCCACATTCGGAATGCTCCTTGCGAAAGCAATAACATTCATCCCGGTGGTGCCTTGAGCAAACACTTCCACACGTGTTTGCTTTTAGACTCATACACCTTACACACACAAAAATATTTACTTAGTTTCGGGCACTTCAGCACAATGCAGTTTACATAATGTCTAAAATCTCATTGGAGTGCTCCCTGCTCTTTAAACATAGATTCTAAAACAAAACGTATTGTAGATATAGCTAATCTTAAGTTTTTAAAAGTATTATCATATACTAATGATTCTGCACCTTCTCTTCTTTTTTGTCCAATAAATCCCTTTCGTTACCTCTTTTCCCCATCCAAATCTTTCTATTCTGGTCCATCTTCTCTCTTCTCAACCCTTCTCTAAATGCTTTTGTACTCCTTCCTTTTTTTATCATTTCGTTCCATTTATTATAATTTTGTTCATCAAGCATCACTTATCTTGTTAATGGTCTTTGCCTCTTTCTTTTCACCAATTCTTCGTAGTCTACTCCAGTCCCTTCTCCTATATCTTCACCACAAAAGAACTTATTTCTTTCCATCTCGTTGATTCTATTGCCCTCCCTCTCTTTCCTTCTACTTTCTTCAAACACTTTCTAGCTTACTCCTCTCCCGTTCTCTTCCTTAGCTTCTTCTTAAACTTTGATGCCCTCTTTCCCCTTCCAGTGCTTAATTTAACCCTTTACGCTTCTTCTATCACCATATGTACAGGCGTCCTTTAGTCTAACCCTAGCGTCCACCTTATATACTTTCTTTTAACCTTTCATTTCACCTTTCCTCTCATCCTTATATCTCTGCTCCATGTCCTATTAGCGGCCATACTAGCATAACAAATAGTATTCTCCTTCTCCAATCATTTTATAACCTTCTTTTTTCTATAACCGATACCTGTTTTCTTAACTTTGCCGCTTTTTTATCCTTTCTTTTATACAAGCTTTATAATCTCCGTTTGTTTTTAATGTATATCTTAAATATTAAAATTTCTCTACTATTTCTACCTTTACTCCCTTCCATCTCCCAGTCCATTCTTTCTTACTCCATTCTTTTCCTAAACTCTGTCTGATTCAGTGGCTCTATCCTTTCCTCCTCTACTTCTTTTTTCAACCTCTCCGATAAAACATATATTTCGTATAATCTTGGCATCAGCGTCACTCCCCTATAATCTATAACCTGCTCCCCTTTGCTTTTCTATACTATGTGTACCACTACCCCCTCTTTCTATAGCTCAGGCCCCTCCCTCCTTTCCGTACCCTCCTTTCCTTTAGAATATCGTCTATAGGTGCCTCTCCATCTTTCATTATTCCAAACACCTTGACTATTTCTTCCCTTATGTCGGCTTTTTCCTCTCTTTATCTACCACATTTTTCTCCTTTCCTAACTTCTCTCTCTACCTCTTCTGGCAAATCTATACAATGTTCTTCCCATCCTAACATCTTAATTTCCTGGTTTACTCTTTTCCTTCTTTCTCTCTCTCTATTTACTACCTTCCTAACCTTTTCTTTCGTCACAGCTTTCTCACTTCTTCTTCTTTTTCTTCTTACTTCTTCACTCCTTTTATTTTCCTTCTCTTACTTTGGATCATACAACTCTGTATACTCCTTATTTTTTCTCCTATAATCTTCCCCGCTACTTTTTTCTTTTCTTTATTTCCTTTATTACTTTCTGACTTCTTCTTCTCCTTTTTGAATTTCTCATCCCATCTACGTTCTACTACTATTTCCTCTTTTATTAATTTTTTTTTGCTTATTTTTAATTGTAAATTTGAATGAGCAATTTGAATATTTTATCATTTTAGTTGAAAATTTGTCTCTTTGGTTGGACATTAATTTTTTTAACTGAAAATTTAACTGTTCACTTTCCTAGTTGACAATTTATCTTTTTTAGTTTAAAATTTATGTATTCTGTTGCAAATTTGCCTTTTTAGTTAAAATTATTCTTCTTGCTTCAAAGTTCATCTTTTCGGTTCAAAATTAATTTTAGTAACTGAAAACTTAAATATTCTATTCTTGGTTGATAATTAATATTCTTTGGTTCAAAATTTAACTATTTAATTGAAAATTTGTCTTTTTTAGTTAAAAATTGAAATATTTGTTAAAAAATCCTGCATTTTGCTGGAAAAACTTTTTTTTTTAATTAATCTTTTTGGTTTAAAATTCATCTGTTTAGTTAAAAATTCGTAATTTGTTTTTGAAAATTCATCTTTTTGGTTTAAATTTCATAATTTTAGTTGAATATTAACATTTTAGTTAATAATTTATCATTTTAATTAAAAATTCATTTTTTGTTGTTTAAAATTCAACTATTCCAGTTGAAAATTTATTCTTTTAGTTAAAAATTCATCACTTTTTTCAAAAATAGGAATATTTTTTTTAAATTTATCTTTTTGGTTTGAAATTTATCTATTCCAGTTGAAGATTCAATATTTTAGTTAAAAATTGATCATTTTATTATTTTAGTTAAATATTCCTTTTTTTATATTAATTTTTTTAACTAAAAATTTAACTAATTTATTTTTTTTTAAGTAATCTTCTGCAGTTAGTAACTCGTCTTTTTTTGTTGAAATTAATCTTTTTGGTTGAAAATTCATAGTTTTTGTTAAAAATTCATAATTTTATTTGAAAACTCATTTTTTTTGGTTAAAAATCAATAATTTTAGTTGAAAATTTATATTTTGGTTGAAAAATTCATCATTTTAGTTGAAAATTCATATTTTTGGTTGAAAATAAAAGTTGAAAGTTAAACTTTTTTATTTAATCAATCTTTCAGGTTTGAAATTCATCTATTTCAGTTGAAGATTCAACATTTTAATTGAAAATTTATCATTTTATGATTTTAGTTGAAAATTCATATTATTAATATCAATTTTTTCAACTAAAAATTTAACTGATTAATTTTTAGCGGAAAAATAATCTTTTGCAGTTGATAACTCGTCCTTTTTAGTTAAAATTAATCTTTTTGATTGAAAATTCATCTTCTTGGTTAAAAAATTAATCTTTCTGATTAAAAATTCATAATTTTTTTAAAAATTTAATATTTTGGTTAAAAATTTATCATTATAGTTGAAAATTCATTTTTTTTTGTTCAAAATTTAACTGTTCCAGTTAAAAATTAATTTTTTTAGTTGAAGATTCACGACTTTCTTCAAAAATGTAAATATTTTTTCAAATTAGTCTTTTTTGTTGTTGTTGAAAATTCAAGTGTTCCAGTTAAATATTTATCATTTTAGTTGAAAATTCATGTTTTTGGTTGAAAATAAAACTACTCAGTTGAAAGTTAAACTTTTTTTCAATTAATCTTTTTGGTTTAAGATTTATCTATTTCAATTGAAGATTCAACATTTTAGTTGAAAATTCATCATTTTGTAATTTTAATTAAATATTCATTTTTTAATATTAATTTTTCAAACTAAAATTTAGCTAATTAATTTTTATTGTAAAGATAATCTTCTGCAGGTGATATTTTATCTTTTTTGGTCGAAATTAATCTTTTTGGTTGACAATTCATTTTTTTGGTTAAAAATTCATCTTTTTGGTTAAAAATTTATAATTCAAGTTGAAAATTTATCTTTTTGGTTAAAGATTCATGGGTTTAGTTCAAGTCACTGGCTGAAAATTTAACTATTTTGTTAAAAATTCGTGTTTTTTGTTAATCATTAATTTTTTTAACTGAAAATTTAACTTTTTCATTTTTGGTCGACATTTGATTTTTTTTTAATTGAAAAATCAAATATTTGGTTGAAAATTTTTCTTCTTTAGCTAAAAATTTAACTGTTTTGATATAAATGTATATGTTTGTTAAAAAATCGTCTTTTTCTGTAGAACATTAATTTTCTTATTTAAAAATTCATACTCTTGGTTGAAAATTAATTTTTTTCAGTTAAAAATTTACAAAAAAGGTCAAAAATTCAACTATTTGGTTCAAATTTAACTTTTTTTAAAAATTAATCTTTTTGGTTTGAAATTTATCTGTTTCAGTTGAAGAATTATAATTTTTCTTGAAAATCCATCATTTTAGCTGACAATTTATCATTTTATCATTTTAGTTAAAAATTAGGTGTCTTTCTTTAATATAAATTTTTTTAATTAAAAATTTAAATATTCAATTTTTAGCGGCAAAATAATATTTTGCAGTTGATAATTCGTCTTTTTTGGTCAAAATTAATCTTCCTGGTTGAAAATTAATCTTTTATGTTAAAAATTCATCTTTTTGGTGAAAATTTATCTCCTTAGTTGTAAATAAATTTTTATAACTAAAAATTTATTTTTTTGATTTTTGATTGGCAATTTACCTTTATTAGTTGAAAAATAATTTTGTTTTTGTTGAAAATCCGACTTTTTTGGTAGAAATTAATTTTTTTGGTTCAAAATTAATCTTTTTTTTTAATTCAACTCTTTCAGATGAAGATTTATTATTTTAGTGAAAAATTAATCGCTTTAGTTAAAATTCAATTGTTTAAACTGTAAATTTAACTTTTTTGTTTTTGGTTGAAAAATGATTTTTCTTTAGTTCAAAATTTCACTACTTGGTTCAATATTTGCCTTTTTTAGATGAAAATTAAAATATGTTGTTAATAATTAATGATTTTTTTTTTTAATCGTCAGTTCTGTTAGAAAATTAATCTTCTTTTTAAAAATCCAATTTTCTTCTTTGAAGCATTATCTTCTTGATAAAAAATTAATTTTTAATTAAAAAGTTTTTTTGTGGAAAATTAATTTTTAAAATGAAAATTTAACTCTCTTATTTTTGGTTCAAACTGATCTTTTTAATTTCAAAATTTATCTATTTGGTTTAAAATTAATATTTTTAAATTAAAAATGCAACTATCTTTTTAAAAATTTCACGTATTATGTTAAAAATCGTCTTTAAATAGAAAATCAGTCTTGTTTGAAAATTCATCTTCTTTGTTCAAAATTAATCTTTTTTTGAAAATTTAAATATTCCAGTTAAAGGTTCTTCATTTTAGTAGAAGATTCATCATTTCAGTTAAAAATGCATCACTTTGGTTAAAAATTTACCTGTTTTGTTAAAAATTCGTTTTGTCTTGTTGATAAATAATTGTTATTGAATAAAAATTTAACTTTTCCATTTTTGATTCAAAATTGATCTTTTTTGGTTTAAAGTTTCATTTTTTAGTTGAAAATTTGTTTTTTTTTGTTGAATTAATTTTTTTTAACTAAAAATTTACCTATTCTGTTTTAGGTTGAAAATTGATCAAATTCAACTATTTTGATTAAAATTGGTCTTTTTTAAAATAAAAATTAAACTATTTCGTTAAAAATTCGTGTATTTGGTTAAAAATCGTCTTTTTTATAGACAACTAATCTTCTTTTTTCAAAATTCATCTTCGTGGTTTAGAATTATTCTTATTGGTTGAAAATTTAACAATTCCAGTTAAAGATATATAATTTTAATTGAAATTTCATCATTTCAGTTAAAAATTTACCTATTTTGTTAAATATTCATTGTATTTTGTTGATAATTAATTTTTTTAACTGAAAGTTCAACTCTTTCATTTTTAGTTGAAAATTGATCTTTTTAGTTCAAAATTAAACTGTTTCGTTTTAAATAACTCTTTTCTCATCGATAATTTAACTAGTTTTTTTTTTTCAAATTCATGTTTCTGTTAAAAATCGTATTTTTTTTGTACAAGATCAATATTATTGTTCTAAAATTTATTTTCGTGGTTCAAAATTAATCTTTTTGGCTGAAAATTTAACTATCTTAGTTGAAGATTCATTATTTTAGTTTAAAATTTATCACTTTGGCTGAAAATTCACCTATTTTGTTAAAAATTCGTTTGGTTGATAATTAATTTTTTTCTTGCAATATAATTTTTTAAAACCTTCTAAATTATACGTACTAATTGAATCCTTAGAAACTAAAAGAAAACATTATTTATAATAAATTCGCGAGATTGTATAATATTCATAGTCAATTGTTTAAAAAACTACGAAATAATTGAATGGCTCTGTACTATAAAAAGATATACTCTGAAGAATCCTGGAATTGTCAGAGAATTTTTTGCCATGATTTGAGACATTCTGTCCATAAACTCTCAAAAGTGTTTTTTCATTTTTTTCTTTTTAACATAATTTGAATTTAGAAGAAAGTTTTTTGCTCTCTTGAATTTTTTTTTTTTAATTGAAACTTCTTTTGTGACGGAACTTAATTGAAAAGAACGACCGACCGGACGACCTTACAACCGGGCAGGGTCTGAATCGAGAAATCCCTCTTTTACTTTCCCCTTTGCCCTTTCCACTTTCCTCTTTTCCTTACCCCTTTTCCACTTTCCTTTTCCAGTTTCAATTTTCTACTTTTCCTCTTTTCTTTCCACTTTTTCTTTCCCCTTTCCACTTACCATTTTCCTCTTCCCTTTTCCACTTTTCCCTTCTTTTCATTTCCCTTTTCGCGTTGCTCACTTTTCTTTACCATTTTCCTTCCCCCTTTCCCTCTTCCCGTTTCCGAGAAATCCATCTATCTTGATCGATGGATTGAAATCTCTCTCTTTTACTTTCCTTCTTTCCTTTTCCTCATTCCTTTTCCTTTTTCCCTTTCCTTTTTCCCTTTTCCCGTTTCTTTTTTTCCACTTCCCTTTTTTGCTTTCCATTTTCCACGTTTACCCTTCCCTTTTTCCTTCTCCTTCCGTCTTTCCTTTTCCCTTTTTCTTCTGTCTTTTCTTTTTCCCTCTCTACTTCCCTTTGTCCCCCTTCCTCCTTTGCCCTTTTTACTTTTCACTTCCCCTCTTCTTCTTTCCATTTTTCTTCTCGTTTCCCTTTTTAAATTTCCCCTTTTACTTTCCCCTTTTCATTTTCCTCTTTCCTTTTCCACTTCAATTTTCTACTTTACCTTTTCCACTTTTTTTCGCTCTCTTGAAAATATTTTTTTTTTTAATTGAAACTTTTTTGGGACGGAACTTAATTGAAAAGAACGACCGACCGGACGACTTTACAACCGGGCAGGGTCTGGATCGAGAAATCCCTCTTTTACTTTCCCCTTTCCTCTTTTCCTTACCTCTTTTCCACTCTCCTTTTCCAGTTTCAATTTTTCGCTTTTCCTCTTTTCTTTCCACTTTTCCTTTCCCCTTTCCACTTACCCTTTTCCGGCTCCCTTTTCCACTTTCCCCTTCTTTTCCATTTCCCTTTTCGCGTTGCCCACTTTTCTTTACCATTTTCCTTCCCCCTTCCCCTTTTCCTCTTTCCGTTTCCAAAAAATCCATCGATCTTCCACTTCTTCTTTCCACTTTCTTTTTCTTTTCCATTTTCCTTATCACATTTACCCCTTATATTTCCTCTTTTCTTTCCCCTTTTCTTTCTTTCTTTCCCTTTTCCTCTTTCCTTTTCCGAGAAGTCCATCGATCGAGATCGATGGATCGAGAAATCTCTGTCTCTTACTTTCCCCCTTTCCTTCACCTCTTTCACTTTTCTTTACCTTTTTTCCTGTTTCCCCTTCTTTGCTTTTCCTTTTACACGTTTCCCTTTTTCGCTTTTTTTAAATTTTCCCTTTTATTTCCTTTTTTCTTTTTTCCCTTACCACTTCCTCCTTCCTCACTTCCTCTTTTAACTTTCGACTTCTCCCTTCTGTTTTTCTTTTTCTTTCCTCCTCAGATTTCCCCTCTTCCTTTTCCCTTTTCATTTTTATCTTTCTTTTTTCAATACCATTTTCTACTTTCCCTTTTCCTCTTTTCTTTCCCCTTATCTTTCCCCTTTTATTTTTCCCTTTTCCTCTTTCCCTTTTCCTTTCCACTTCCTTTTTTTCATTTTCCGTTTCATATTCTCGCCTTTTATTTCCTCTTATCCTTTCTTTTTTGCCTTTACTCTTCCCTTTTCCGAGAAATCCATCGATCTCGATCAATGGATCCATAAATCTCCCTCTCTTCCTTCCCCCTTTCCTTTTTCCCTTCAACCTTTTCACTTTTCCTTTTTCTCTTTTCCTCTTTTCTTTCCATTTCCCTTTTACCCTTTCCACTTTCCCCTTTTTCCCTTCTTTTCCATTTCTCTCTTTTCTTCCTTTTCTTTTCCTTTCTTTTTTCCCTATTCCGAGAAATTCATCGATCTCGATCGATGGATAAAAAAATCTCTCTATCTCTCGCTCTTACTTTCCTTCTTTCCTTTTTCCCTTTACCATTTTACTTTCCTCTTTCTCTTCCCCTGTTTCCCTTTTTCCACTTTACATTTTTCATGTTTCCCCTTTTCGCCTTTCTTTCACCTTTTCCTTCCCTATTCATTTCTCCATTTCCCCTTCCTATTTCCCCCCTTTCCGTTTTTCTTATTTCTGCTTTTTACTTTTCACTTCCCCTTTCCGCCTTCTTTCTTCTCCTTTTCATTTTTCTTTCCCTTTTCACATTTTACCTTTTTCTTTTCCCTTTACATTTTTCTCTTCCCTTTATCACTTTTCCCTTTTTCTTTACCCTTTTCTTTTTACCTTTCCCCTTTTCCACTTCCTATTTCTACTTTCTCCTTTTCTTTTCCATTTCCCTTTTCACATTTCCCCCTTTCCTTTCCTCTTTTTCTTTCTCATTTCCCTTTTACTTTTCGCTTTTTCGAGAAATCAATCGATCGCGATCGATGGATCAAGAAATCTCTCTTTTTCTCTTACGTTACCCCTTTTCTTTTACCCTTTCCACTTTTGTTTTTCCTCTTTTCCTTCCCCTTTTGCACTTCTCTTCTCCACTTTTCCTTTTCTACGATTCCCCATTCCGCTTTTCTTTTCCCTTTTCCTTCCGTCTTTTCCCTTTCCACTTCCTCTTTTCTCATTTCACCTTTTCACTGTACACTTCCCCTTGCTGTCTTCCTCTTTACACTTTTCTTTTCCTTTCCCTGTTCACATTTCCTTACCCCTTTTCCTTTCTCCATTCCATTTTCCTCTTCCCTTTTTCACATTTCTTTTCCCCTTTCCCCTTTTGTGCGGCAATTCGCAATAGATCTAAAGACTTCTCTTCGATATCCGTACTCTCTCTCTCTCTCTCTCTCTCGAAAGATTGCGAAGTCGGAGCCAAATTTTCAAGAATCAAATAAATGGGATTTTTTAATGAATTCTTCCATTACCTCATTTACAGACTGCATTTTATTCACTCAATGCTGAAGGAAAATTGTATCAAGGTGTCTTGAAAGGGTGTTATTCAAAAGTTTAGTAGCGAAGAGCAGAGACATTTCCGTAAACGATAAATTTTTCATGTAAATCTTGTACAACACAATGCGGCAGCCACAGTGGTTTTTGCGGTACACTATGTTTGTGGATGTGTGCATATTCGTATGCATTCGAATTTTGCATAAACATACAGAGAGAGAAGTTCAGAGAGAATTTTGCCTGCCGGAACCACGCGCATGTCTAAACGTCCGGAGCGGTTGTCTTCCAAAGGAATTTCCAGCATCTGCCTTCACTCCCAACTCTCGCGAGAAGAAAGAGGGGGGGGGGAGAGATAAGGAGCTAACGAAGTTAAAGGTTGAATAAAACCGGCTATGTTAGCTATTCACTCATATCTCGGTAGTGTCACATCGAATCTGAAAATAAACAATGTTTCTAAATCCAGAAAATTGCATCTTTTAGGTGGAGATTGAACCGGAAAGCTCAAGATTTAGCTGCGAAAGGACAAAAGAATTCAGAAAGTCAGTGGCGATTGGGTCCTTCAACATAATAACACACCTGCCCATTCATCGCATCTTATTCAGCAATTTCTGGTAAATCACCAGAAATTGCACACACACCTTGCACAACTTCGGTAGCCCACATACAGTCCTAACCTGTCTTTCTGTGATTTCTGTCTGTTTTAGAAATTAAAGTATTTTGTAAAAGGAAAATAATTTAAAGACGTAAAGAAAGTAAAACTAAATGCGACAAAGCAGTTTTCAACTATTCTGAAAGGTGACTTTCAGAAATGCTTCTGAAAGTGGGAGGATTTCTGGAAGAAGGTTGTGGCTTACAAGGTATTCTTTGAAGACTGGCTTTGCAGCCAGGTCAGAACTCTGTGAGGGCTGCTGAGGTTGTTCCACCAGAAATTGCTGAATAAGCTGCGATGAATGGGCAGGTACCATATCGTGGTGAAAAAATTTATCTTTTCTGATAGAGATTCCATCTTCTTATTTGAAAATTGATCTATTTTCTTGAAAATTCGTCTTTTTGGTAGACAAATATTCCTCTTGTTTGAAAGTTTATCTTTTTGGTTAAAAATTCATGTCTTTGGTTTCAAATTTCGTTATTTTGTTGCAAAATCAATTTCTTTTTAAATTTATTTTTCTAACTAAAAATTTAACCATTATATTTTTGGTTAATAGTTTTTTTTTTTGTGAAAAATTTATGTGTTTTAGTGAATTTTTTTTTGGTAAAAAATTCAATTTTTGGGTCAAAAATTCGACTATTTGACTAAAAATTAGTTTCTTTTTTGTTGAAAATTCATTGTTACATTTGAGGCTTTTTTTGGTTTCAAATTTAACTATTTTGCTGCAAAATAATTTTTTTTTGAAAATTTTTTTTACTAATTGAAAATTTAACCATTTTATTTTTAGTTAAAAATTTATCTTTTCAGAGGATAATGAATGTATATAAGTGAAAATTTGTTGTTTTTTTTTTGTACAAAATTCATCTTTTGGGTTAAAAATTCAACTACTTGGCTAAAAATTATTTTTTTGTTTGTTGAGAATTTATTATTTTATTTAAAAATCCATTTTTTTTGTTGCAAATTTAACTATTCTATTTTTGGTTAAAAATGGATCATTTTTAGTGGAATATTGATGTTTTTTAGTAAAAATTTGTTGTTTCTTTCAAAGAGAATTCATCTTTTGGGTCAAAAATTCAACCATTCTGTTCAAAATGAGTTTTTTTTCTTGTCAAAAAATCGTTATTTTATTTAAAAATTCATTTCTTTGGTTTCAAATTTGACTATTTTGTTGCAAAATTAATTTTTCATTAATTTATTTTTACAACTGAAAATTCAGCCATTCTATTTTTAGTTAAAAATTTATCTTCTTATTGGAAAATTAATGTATTTTAGTGCAAATTTGTTGTTTTTTTAAAATGAAAATCCATATTTTGGGTTGAAAATTCAACTATTTGGCTAAAAATTA
>JAUELO010460917.1:0-12482 GCA_032357855.1 Amphibolips quercusostensackenii
TCGAAGCGTTTTGAAATACATTATTGTGTTTGTATTGCTAACTCGTCAGTGATTAAGACTATTTTCACGTAAAAATATTTACTGCTATATAATATCAGAAAATTCTATGTTGCGAAACATTATTTCCGCAAATCATAAAAAAATCGTTGGAAAAAATGTAATTGTATAAAAGATTGACAAATCTAGTGAAGAGAATTTCACATTTGAAATTAAAAAAAAAAAAATACAATCAAATTTTGAGATCTAGTTTAAAAACAATATTGTCATTGAAAATTGTATAAATGCCTTGTGTCTCGTTTCTTAAAACTTTATTTGCTTATTGGTTATATCATTTTTCACGATTAAAACGAAAACTACTTGTCTCATAAAAAAATGATTAAAGAATTATGTAGCGTTTTTTTAGGTGAAGAACTTTTATCTATTTATTTTTTTGTAGCTTGCTTTGCTTGTCCAAACATTTTATTATTTAAATTTTTAACGTTGTTTTTTCATGATTAAAACAAAAACTACGCCTCCTATATGAAAGTAATTTATCATGATTTTGCAGATCTTTTTTGTGCGCATAATTTTTGTTGATTCACATTTTTCTATACCTTACATAGTGTACCTGCGAAATGGATTTTTGATTTACTATTATTTTTCGTGTGATCAAAATTGAAATTTTTAATTATTTGAACAAATTAAAAAAATTGTTATGGTAACCTTGTAGAGCCTTCAAAAAGCCACTTTCGCTTCTCTTGATTCTGTTCTTATATCGAGCGTTGTTTGCCTTATAATTTTCATTTTCGTTTGCCTTTTTGAATTTTGAAAATGCTATAACTCTGATCATTTTTTTTATTAAAAAAAAACTTTAAGATAAATTTTTTGACTTTTCGATTGCTACAAAGAACCGTACATAGAATTTTTAAATATAAAACTAATATGCTAACAAATTTCAAAAATGCTCTTACTTTTTGAACTTGTATCCGAAATAGCTGGCTAACGAAGTCGTCCTTTTCTTTTAAGTTTTGAAAATTGTTCTAGAGCTCAATCTAATCTAATCGCTTTTTTGACAATTATCGTGCCTACAGACTACAGACCACAGACTAGGGACCGACTGACAAGCACCTTTGTAAAACCGCTTTTTCTGACACAGTTAGTCTGAAAACCTATAAATTTGATTTAAACTGACTAAGTCAAATTTTACACATAATCAATACCTCCTGATAAGAATAAGACCGTGAAAAGGGCTATACTCTTCTTAAAGCAACTGAATTTTATTATTTAGAAAATATAGGGTGTATGTTCTGAAATAAGAAAAAACTGAATAATAAGCTACATGGTGTAAGAGATTCGAAAACTAGACTTTTCTTCACCTACCCTATGAAAAACGCAAGTGAATAATAATCATTTGCTCAAATAATTGCAAAATATTATAAGTAAAAAAATATAACTTTTAGAATTAATTAATTGTATGATTAATTGCAGAAAAGAATAACTTTTCACGATTCAGAGCAGAGAAATTGCTTAGGCAAATAAAAATTGTTGCGAAAATTGCTGATCATCCCTTAGAAAAGAAAACATAACTTCCAACATTCTATTACTTGTGTCATTAATTTCAGAAAATAATAACTCTTATCGCTTTACGGGGAGAAAAATTGTTGATGTTCAACAACTTCGTTTAATTTAAATTAAAAAATAATAGATAATAATTATAATAATTATTATTTCTTTGATTAATTTTAATTATTCGAGAATACTCTAAAGGTTGTCACTTATCGACTAAAAATAATTTATGTTAAAAAAATTCGAAAAAAATACCGTCTTCAGCATGAGTTTGATAGAAAACAGGTATTTTGCATTTTTTCGAGCATCTCTGGGCAAAATAAAAGGCAATGTGGGTTGTCCAAATGACGCAGGTAAACGTTATTGAAGAAAACGGAATTCCTTTGTTCGGAAAACAAACAAATGAGGGGAGGGTGTTTCTCACTAAAAATGGAAACTACATATAGAGCGGTTAGATGCAATGACAGCCTACTTGTATTTTTAGAAGTCACTTGTTTTTCATCTGTTCTTTATGAAGTTACGTGCAAAAAAAATAAAAAACAAACAAATTCTGAAAAAAAACGAGAAGGTTGTGTTGTACCCAATTGCCTAACTGGGCTTATATAAAAAAGATATTTACGTTATTTAAAACAAAACACAGAAGAAAACGATGCTTATGTTTCGAAACGCATTTTGTTGTTCACGAGAGAGGTAAGCATTGTGTAGCGCCAGTTCAAGTAGTTTCTGTTCTCAAATTCGACTTTATGTATCTTAGCTTTAGCTATATTTGAAGTGCAGGTTTGTAGTTTTCTTATTATTATTATTTATGTTATTATTGAATCGAATATATTATGACATATTATTTTATTTAATTATAGTAATAAGAAGTTATTGTTCACTCTTAAGCATAAAAATGGATACGTTTTTAATTGTTTAAGAAAGTTGGTTTTCGTGAAAAATGTAAATGACCGTGCAATATTAAAAACAAATTTAAAAATAAATCCGTAGACTCCTTAAATTCTAATTTTATCGCTGATTCTTCAGAATCAAAACGAAATCCAGAAAGAAAAAGTAGTGATTTTGATTTTAAACTAGCTTCAGTTGCAAATAAGAGGCGAAAACTAATGCTAGTCAAATATATTTATATAAATATTATATAAATAAAATATATATATATAATAAATATTATATATATTTATTTAAACGAAGGAAGCTTAATACCCTTTAAAAATACTAATTTCAGAAACAGAGACTCATGTTAGCCTTCTATCATCTATCGGCCATTTAGTAGGGCGACTGTTCAAATCTCCAAATGTGTCCTTCATCGTTATGGATGAAGGAAATGAAAAATTTCAATTGGCTTTACAAAATGATTATGATTGTGATTGAGTATTAGATCAAGGAACGTATAACCAGACATTTTCAGATAAACATTTGTCGAGGGCGTCCGTATTTACAGTTGCGATAATACCATTATGTTTGAGAATCGCAAAGTCAAAAAATTTTGTTTGGATTGATCCTTATCCTGCCTCTTCTAAGCGATGTATACCAATCCCTGTTTTATCTGCTGAATAAACTAAGGAAAGAATGCAAGAATAAGTAAATGATGTAAAGAACAAATCGGCAAATTGCGGCCGACAATAATCCGATACTCCATGGCGGATATACAGTCAAAGTTAATATAAAGTTGACTATTCTTGTTGCTAAGGTTTGCCATGCACTCACTGATATTCAAGCTATTTTAAATTCATACTTTGTGCAGCAAGACAACAAGACAATTTTAGACAATTTTACACGTAAAGCAAAAAAATGCTGTCATTTATCCACCTTACTATTTAGTTAGAGAAACGAAGAAAGCTTATTACCCTTTAAAAATACTAATTTCAGAAACAGAGACTTGTGTTAGCCTTCAATCATCTATTGGCCATTCAGTAGGACGACTTTTCAAATCTCCAAGTGTATCTCTTTCTGGTAAAGATAAAGGAAATATAAAATTTTACTTGGCTTCACAAATTAAGTATGGTTGTGATTGAGTATTAGATCAAGAAACGTATAACCAGACATTTTCAGATGAACATTTGTCGGGGGCGTCCGTATTTAAAGTTGCGATTGTACCATTATGTTGGAGAATCGCAAAGTCAAAAAATTTTGTTTGGATTGATCCTCATCCTGCTTCTTCTGAGCGATGCATACTGATTACCGTTTTATTCGCTGAAGAAACTAAGGAAAGAACGCAAGAATAAATAAATGATGTAAAACAAATCGGCAAATTGCGGCAACAATAATCCGATACACCATGGCGAATATACAGTCAAAGTTAATATAAAATTGACTATTTTTGATGCTAAGGTTTGCCATGCACTTTCTGATACTCAAGTTAGTTCAAATTAATACATGTGTGCAGCTGGACCGAGTGAGATGAATGATCTAAAGCATGTAAGCAAGAAGAAAGAAATCGCTCAGCTAACTTTGAATTTAGTCTCTTCACCTTACACGCTTGAATAAGGTTTATGGAGTTCATTTTTCACATTGCATATGAACTTCAATTTTGTAAACAGCCAGCAATACCTGATGAGCATAAGAAGGTAAAAAAATGCTAAGCAACTAATTGGCTATAAAGTCAAATCTGTCATAGTTTTTATCATAAAACGTAGGTCAAATTTTGCAAATGCCAGCGAGTCGCACAAAACTATCTGCCAAATTTTTTCATGAGTTTGACTACAGTACAGCAGATCTATTTGTTACTTTGTAGCAAAGGTATTGTATGCCTTTCACAGTTCACAATGTTTTGCTTTATCTTGATTATTTTAAGCAAAAGAATATCCCGCTAATTCAAATAGATATTTTCTTGGCCTAAACCATGCGCGAGTGTTACAAAGTAGATCGTACTTCAATTATTGCAATACATGTTTTCCTACATATAGAACTAGAATATTTTAGCCTAAATTTAATTAGACTCCAGACTATAAATGACAAAGAAATATTTCTTCAAATAAACGGGTTGATATAAAAACTTCTGTATGCATTAATAGGTCGCCGTCTCCTTAATCCTTTTGTTTAAAACCTATGACAAAGTCTCTTGATTACAAATATGTTTGTTACTTTTTTAAAATACTGGTCTGTTTTTGCAATCAAAGTTTTTTTTGAAACAATTTTTTTCATTATTAACAAAATAATTTATGAAGTCATTCTTAGCTTCTGTCAGTTTTCTTTTTAGACAAATCGTTTGCAATATCCAGCGTTACAAACAAATTATGTTTTAACAAAATCGATATATTTGCACTGCTATACCACAGAATATAATGCTTAGAAAAACATTACATATTTACGTTATAATCCAGGTCAACCAATTGGTTATGAATTGCCTTTTCATGCTGTTCTGATGTGAAAAATCTAATACATTGTTTTTGGGCACCTACTATTTGGAATGAAATCGCCAGCTAAATCACTGCCATGTTAAAGCAGAATTTTCGCTAGTATTTTAAAAATCTGCGGAATTACCTATATATGATTATACGAGTATTACTTAAATAGATATCTTACACAGACGTTACGCCATTATACAGAAAAAAGTTAAAATAGAATCTATTTTTTGGTATGTCTTGCGTCAAAGTTGTATTTGTTCATTAACATTTTATAATACATTTTCACTTAGTTAAAAAATATTTTTTAAAACAAGGACTTTTGCAGTCATCTAAGCGAGATTCAACCGGACTTTCTACTATTATTTTATAATTATTATTATTATTATTATTACTCCACTAAGATTAATATTTGCTTCACAGACTTAGTACCATACTGATAAGTTTTAGCACATTGAGCAGTGAGTGAAATATTTTTTAAAAAAGTTTATAATTGTGACATCACATGTTTTGATAACTCTTAAATTGTACATTGTGGAAAAGCGGAGATTTATGAATGTAATGTTGATAAGGCTGTAAATATATAATCCCTCGTCGTACGAGAAAACGTAACGGAAGTAACAAAGTTTTTTTTGCATCGGAGATTATTAAAAAAAAAACATTTCAATCTTGTTTTTTTTTCAGGAACAAGAAGAATAATTATTAACTCAAAAGCTTAAAAACGTTTATTTTATTTTCTAAACTTTTTCGCTCTCTGAATCAAAACTGATGAAATTTAACTACTTACTAGAGAAATTTTATTTAAACACGATGAGGAAATAATGAGTTACTAAATATTGATAGAAAATAACTAATTTTAGTAGTCGAAATATTTTCTAATTTAAGAGTGGAAAACTAATTGTTTGGTCAAAAAAACAGTTAATTAGAAGAGTACATCATAATTTTTTAAAAGTCATAAACATGGGTGAATATAATAATTAGTTATGCATATTCAGGATCCTCAGGCGCTACTTTTCAACAGAGTTCTGTTTTTTATTTTCAACATTCTTTTCGGTTGCGTATTTCTTTTATTTTTTATAGAATTAATAATTCGATTAGTTGAGATAGATGCTAATTCAGTAGTAAAAAGGAACCTAATGTTTGATGCAAATAAATAAGTTTACTTAGAACTATAAACAATTTTTAAAAAATTTATAAAAATGGTAAAATATAAATTTTTAATAAAAAAAGCGATGGTGTACTATTTTTATCTCTATTGCAACAACAAGATGGTCATATACTGAAATTCTAAACTTGACGTAGGATGCCTTAATTTAGCAGTTTTTAGACTCATGAAATTACAATTGATCAATGAACTCAAAATGAACTGTACATGTTCCGGGAAATCATGCGCTTCTTTCCAACAAAGTACTGTTTTTCATTTTTAAGGCTTTTTTCGTTTGGGTTATTTTCTTATTTTACGGAAAATTTTAATTGTTTAGAAAACTTAATTAAAATTATTTGTTTTGAGTAAGCATCAACTTTGATTAGTATAAACTTTGGCGCCTGAAGAAGGTTATCTTAATTGTACGGCTTTTTTGCTTACAGAAAAGATACTTTGAGGTCTCTACAAATAAAAATTGGGAAAATCTAACAACTGATTTCAAGCGACTTATTGTTTGATACGATTAAATTAATAAACTTAAGATGGTACATCATAATTTAAAAAAGGTTATTATGATGGGAAATGTGCAAAACAGAAAAGTTTAGTAAAGCGACGCTATAGTGTGACATTGTTAAACATGCACAGAATAAAGGAGTCATCTTATGAAATTGTGAACGTAAAGTAGCTTTTCTCGAATTAAAAAAAATCTCTTTCTGATTGTTGAAAAAAAGTTGAGAAAAAATAATTTTTCACAATGCTTAAATTTCCATCATTAGATTCTAAATTAATTTGCTCGATTTTCTAATTTTTCATAGAAAATTGTAATTATATAACAAACTTTGTGAAAATGATTTGTCTTAGATAATACTCCTGATTTTTTGCGTAAGGTTTAAAAAGAATTATACTCATATTTATTGGATTGATGCGCTATAAATAATTCATGTATATTCAGGGTCCTCATGCACTACTTTTTAGAAGAGTTCTATTTTCGATTTTTAAAATTTCTTATGGTTTTACATTTGTCTCATTTTTTATAAGAAATTGAAATAGTTTGAAGTAGCGTGAATTTATAAAAAATATATTGCCTAAAAGACGAATGATGGATAGTCGTATAAGAAAATGTCACTCTAGTAAAAAGTTTTATCTTGTGTCAAATATTAATAAAAAAAATTTATCAAATTAATTCTGTTTATTGAAGGTTTTTATTCATAAAAATTGTTATAACCAATAAAGCCAGAGAGGTTTTAAAGAATTAACAATGTTAATAATAGAAGGTATATTTTTTTCAACAGTTCTATGACAAATTGTGACACTGTTTGGCTTAGACGATTTTTTAATAACAAATAAAATGTCTAGACGATGTTTTCTCAAAAATATTAATTTTTTTAATCAATTCCCGGAGAAAAGTTTTAATTCGATCAAAAGGATTCTTCTGCCTTACAAGAAAAAAAACTTCGATAAAGAATATATTAAAGTTTAAAAATTTTTTTAAAAATATATTCTATGGCATAACTTTGCAAATATGTCCATTTTGATAAAAAAATCATTTTTTCGAAACGCTGTAAATTGCAAACGGTTTAAACAACAAAAAACTGCAACAAGCGAAAAAGCTTTATTTATGCTCAGAGATGCTGATATTAACATTATAAATATCACTTGTTGATAAATAATAAAAATTGTTTGCAAAAATTGTTTAAACAAAAGGTCACCAAGATATCGAAGAAATAATCAATAATCTTAAATGAAAAATAGATTTTTAATAAAGTAGTTCCATTTCCAAAGAAATAGTTGAATTGACAATCAACAATTAATTTTTAAATTGAGTTATGAATTTTCAAAAACAATTAATATATTTTTAACAAAATAGATTAACATTCAACCAAGTACGTGAATTCTTACCACCAGAAGATGACTTTTTTACCAAAAGTCATAACATTTATCTCTAAATGTTCCTGAACGTTATCATCAGAAGAGAAAATTCAAATTGTAAATAATTGCTTAACAATAGAAAATTATTCTGTTTTTAACATTTCGCTACAATAAATAATTTCCAAACTTTTTAAGATTTTCAAAGAGATAAGAAAAACTAAATTATGGGCAAAAACTTATTTCGAAAAACTCGAAAAAATTGCGAAGCTTTTTAATTATTACGAAAGATAGGAGAAGATTAAATTTAATTTAAGATTTCTGGGCAAATTTTAGATGCTTTAGGTTTTTTTTCAACAAAAATAATTTTAAGTTTTGAATATTTCACAATGTATGAAAAAAGAATGTAAAAGACTTTGAGACAATTTCTTCAATTTTTTAGAATTGAAAAAAATTTTAGGTAAATTGAATTTTTCAGGATGTCAAGAAAATGAAAAAATTTTTTTAAGATTTATGGAAACATTTTAAATGATTGTTCTTAATAAATTCTAAGAGAAAATCGGAAAAAATTTTAAAACTTTAAAAATATTTAGAAGTTTTAAAACCATTCAAATATAATTAAAACCTGTGAAGACACTTATAAAAATTGTTTAAGGTTTCACGAAAATAAAAAAATAAAATTGTAGGTTTCTAGGAAAAATAAAAATTTTTTCTTATTTAAAAAAATTAAGTTTAGAATATTATTTGAAAATATTTTGAAACACTTTAAGAGATTCCTGAAATATTAAAAGAAAAATCTGAGGGATTTTAAGGCAATTTTCCACATTTTGTTTTGAGTTTAAACAATTTTTAAAGATTAAAAGGTCTAGAAGGCCTAAAACTATTGAAAAAAAGAATTATCTAAGAATTTGCGTTCGAATTTCAAATGATTTTTAATTTCAAAATATGATCTTTAAGAAAAAATTAAAAATGGTTTTTAAGCATTAGGAACTATTTCCTAAAATTTCAAAAAAGTGTGTAGAAGATTTTTAAGCAAAATGTTTCATTTTTGTTAAATTATACAATGAAAAAATGGAGTTTTTTTTGATATTTAAAAGGATTAAAGAAATTAAAAAAGAATTTTAAACTTCTAACGATTTTTACAAATGCAGATTTTTAAAGATTTAAAAAAAAAACTTTAGGAGCTTCAAAGGAATTTCGAAAGATTTTAAAACAGAAAACAAATTTCCTTAAAATTCCTGGAAAAATCAAAAAAATTATAAGGCAATTTTTTCACATTTTGAATGATTTCTCAAAATTTGAAGGTAAATTCAAGTCAGTTAAAAATATTTTTTTAACTGACGTTTAAAAATTTTGGAGACGTTTTAAAAATATTGAAAATATTGAAAAATTTGAAAACATTTTCGGAAATTTATCAAATATTTCTTGATTTCTTCAAAACTTTTAAAAGTCTTTAAGAACCTTAAAAAAGTCTAAAAATTTTTTTAATATTTTGTAAAATCCTGTAAAAGAATACTTTGAATCTTCTAGATTATTTTTGGACACATCTTAAATATTAAAAAATCTTTTTTAATTGCTTAAGAATCTTATGAAGATTATATTAATATAAATACAAAAACAAACTGATAATAATTATTTTCTTGTCCTCAATTCTCAGAATTTAATTTAAGCTTGAATTTACGTGATCAAAAACTATTAACAAATAAATATTTACTTGAAATTTTTATAAAGTGTTATTATGAATATTATTTTTTATTGCGGGTGGAATTGAAAAAATATTTAAATTTGTAAATTTCGATTAGTTCTTACATTAAATAACATGTATATTTGTATGACTAAGAAAAAATATTGGAAAATCATTAGGTGTTACATAAAATATTTTTTTATTTATTTCTGGGCAATACTCTATCTTAAAAACTTTTTTTAATTTATTAAAACGTCTATTATGTTAACTGTGTCAAAAATAAAAAATTTCTTTTTGTGTGGATTTAAACAAAGTTCCGGAAAATATCCATAAAAATTCGAAAAAAAATCCCCAAAGCATTTTTGGACCACCCTACTATGGAACTTTAAGTCACAGAAATATTTCCCTTCTGAATATAGATGTTATGAGTATTTGAAATTTTAAGGTTCTTTTTTAAATATATATCATTTTTAAATCATTATATTTTTTTCTCATAGTAATGGAGTAACGCAGAAATCTGGTGAGTTTTGAAGTTTTCCTACAGACAAGGACATACTTGACAAATTTCTTGGAAAGAAATTTTCTCATTTTAAAAAACATTTACAAAAAAAAATCCTATCCTTTTATCGTATTCTACATCGTTCGCGAGAAAAATGAGAAACATTAAATTTTGCAAAAAGTAATTTTTGTAATTACAGCAATTATATGGCCAGCATAAAACTTACAGAATGTCTTCATCATATAAGCAGGAATTATTATTAATATATTTCACGACGTACAAATTTTTTTCTATACAATCAACTTCTAATATTCTTGAAATTCAGTCGGAAAGATTAATTCAAATGTAGAGGAAAACCACACTTTCTTCAATTTGTTCAAGATTTTTCGGCAATTCGCACTCATATAAAAATATTATTCGATGATTCTTATGCAGGCCAAATAGGTTTTTGGACTACAAGAATTTTTGCAAATGCACCAAATATTTTTTTTGCACTTTGTCGCTTATTTCGTTGTTTTAGAAAAAATAAAAAAATTTAATTTTTCAAGGAAAAATTCTCATTGACACAAAAACTGATTGGGTAACACAAAACTCATAGGATTTCTTCCTTTTATAAGTAATAATTAAATATTTAATTGGGTCAAAAGTTATAAAAGTTTTAGGAAAAAAATTTCTATCTTTCTCTCAAACTTTGCGAAAATGGTATTTTTCGTAAAACATTAAAATGCGTTGAATACGTAAAATCAGTGAAATAATTAAAAACAAAAAAATATATATCTTTTATGTTTACAATGTCAATTTGAAAAAAATGGCAAAGTAATAAACTTTTTTATATAATTTTTTTCACGTTATCTCCAAAGCTTTGTAGGGTACGTGAAACTCTCATTCAAGAAAGAAATAGTGTGTCAAGTTTGCGTGTTGTTTAATAAAATTTTATCAATGTCATGTAAAAGGTCGAAAGAAAACAGGTAATACTCTTACAAAATGATATTTCACTGAACACAATCTTGCCGGTTAATTACTTCCATAAATGAAAGAGTCATGTACATCTCTAAAGTTCCCGGAATGAGGAAATTACATAAGAGCATGCATAATAGGGTAGTCCAAATTTTGTTTCTAATTTTTATTTTTATCGCCCGGAAATTTGTTTGAATACACACAAAAAATATATCATTTTGTTGTAAAAAAAAATTATATTTAGAGGTGGCGCATATCATATAAAGATTCACGCGTATTTCCCATAAGAAAAAAGACGATTTTGTAAATTTTATTTATAATGATTAATATCAATTAGCCATGAATAGAAATGAAATATTACTTTTCAAATATCATCCCTATAAATCTATCTTATAGTGTCCCAAAAATATCACGTGAGTGAAAAAATGGGTCTTGCGAGTTTTTTTGCTTTATTTTTAATTTGTTTTACATTTTTTAATGCAAATTGTTCCTAGTGATAAAATAATACTCTTTACTGATAATTTAATGTTTTCATAAATTTGTTAAACAACTTATAATTGCTTCTAGGCAGTTTGTCTTAAAATAGACTTAGAAAGTAGCGGTTTTTAAAAAACTTTACAATTTTTGTCCAATTTTCAATTAGAGTTTGGTTAAAAATTAAAGTGCTCTGGTTACGGTTTTAACTATGTTATTGAAAATTTGTATATTTGTGTTGAATTTAACTATCTTTCTGTTTGTCTAAATTTTTCTTGATGAAAATATCAACTATCACATTTTTTGTTGAGAATGAATCTTTTTTTGTTGTAAGTAACCACTATTTTGTTAAAAAGTAATTTTTTAAAAAGACTTTTTACTTCGAATGAAAATTCGTATATTTTGTTAAAAAATTGACTATTTGGTACAAAATGCATTTTCAATTAATTTTTTTTTTTTGGAGATGCAGCTATTTCATTTTTGGTTTTGAAATTGACATTTTTATTTAAGGAGTCATCGTTTCCAGTAAAAATTTTAATATTTGCTTAGAAATTTACTTATTTTGTTAAAAATTCTTTTTGAGTTGAAAATTAATTCTATTAAAAATCTAATTGTCTATAGAAGATTTATTATTTTAGTCAAGATTTCCTATTTTAGGTTAAAAATTTAAATATTTTGCTTAAAATTTGTTTTTTTTTGTTGTTTGAGAATAAGAAGCTAAAAAAGTCTCCTGATTGCGAATATCTTTGTTATATTTTTGAATTCCTGGTCAGTTTTTTTTACCAGGTTTAAATAATTTTATTATTTACTGAAAAATTTATCATAAAATCATTTTTAAGCAATTCACAGCGCTAGAAAGAAATAAATTATTTTTTAACAAAATGGACATATTTACATAGTTTTATCACAGAATCTATTGCTCAGAAAATTTTTAAAAAAATTTTTATTTTTATTTATATATATATATATATA
>JAUELO010460922.1:0-12482 GCA_032357855.1 Amphibolips quercusostensackenii
AAGCGGATTTATTTCCAAGTGGATTCGAACAAATTTCTGTGCGATATGCATAAAAATTCAAAAAAAAATTTCCCAATACATTTTTGGACCACCTTAGAGGACATACATAATTCAAGTTGTAAAGTAGTTTGTTCAATTACAAACGCAATAATCTAATTAGTTATAGTTAGGTGAAAAATGGTTGAATGAAGCGCTAAATTGCACGAGTTGTCACAAGTATAAGGCGTAAGGATTTGTGATTACGTTCACGTCTGACCAAAACAGCTGTAACTACTGGCATCGTTTCTTGGCTGCTCAAGCTTGTCCGTATTCACTGTGAGATTTATACTCCTGATCCTGTGGGTTATGGATGTTATGTAGGAAAAGTCTGGGTCAGTAGAATATAGCGATGTCAAAACTTAAATGAGAACTTGAGGTATAAAACTTGAGGCATAAAACATCTTCTCATTGTCAACCCTGTTTCTAACTTTTGTCAGAATCCAAACTACTTTTTATCTCCCCAGTGGTTTGGCTCTGGCTGCGGTCACATTTCTTTCAAGAATTTATATTCTGACGCTTCTTTCACTTTTGCAGCAACAAGCTTTCACCTTTTCTTTTTTTATGTGGATATTATGATACTATTGTTTTATTGCTTCTATTCTTTCTTCTTAACAATTAAGAGATAACACAGTGGGAGAAAATTCAATTTTTTTTATTGAAAAAAGTCACAGATTTTTAAATTTTCATTTTTTTATTTATTATATGTTTACTTAAAGTATGAGAAAATCAAGATTTTTCACAAAATAATTATTCACTCTTTAATTACCGTTTTCATATAATAAAAATCATCTTCACTCAAAGCAAGGATACTCTTAGAAAACTAATAGTTTCATTACTGTATATTTCAATTATTATCAAAAATGAAATTAAAAAATAACCAATTATTGTCATGAAAAAAAATTCTTTAACTTAAAATGCTTTAAATTATTGTGAGAGTGATTGTTAGTCACGATTTCTATAAAAAATTACCAATTATAATTGTTATAAACAATTTTTATTAAAAAATCTGAAATTCGTTGTTATCTCAATTTTGGATTCACAGTTAATATATGAATTGATGCAGATATTTTTAAAAATAATATATGTTCGATTATATTTTCTACAATACAACAATTATACATTTTGTGAACAAATCAAATAAATAAATATAAAACTTTGTCTGTATGGCCTGAAAAATAATTTTTTTTACACTTAAACTGCTAAAAAAATTTTTCAGAGAGATTTATTACTATTTATTGTTATAATTTAATTTTTAAATCTCACGAAATTGTTATGCATTTTCAAAATATTGTAATTTTGATTAATAAAAAAAATTTTTCAGCTAAAAATACTTAAAATTATTGTGAGAGTAATTGACAGTAACAATTTTTATATAACATTAACAATTATAATTATTATGAACATTTTTTTTGGAAAAATTTGGAATTTGTGGTTTTTTTAATTTCAGATTTCCCTTCATCATCTAAATTAATGCAGATATTTTTTAAAATAACTAGGTTTAATTATGTTTGTTAAAGTACAAAAGTTTTTGATTTTGTAAAAAAATTAAATAAATATATTCAAAGCTTTTACACTTTGTCTGGAAAAAGATTTTTTTTCATTAAAACTGCTGTCAAATTTTGTGAATACGATTCGCATTCACTATTTTTATAACAAATTAATAATAAACAATTGTTATAAGAAATTTTCACAGCGACATATTTAAATTAGTGGTTTTTTCAAATGTAAATTTCTCTGAATCATTAGTGATTTTTCAAATAATAGACAGACTAAAGTTTTGACTTTGGTCGAAAATTTATGGTCGAAAATCTTGTTCATTCATGCATCAACTTCCGTTTATGTTGATGAAAAACGTTTTCTGATTAAAACAGATGTTTCAAATATTACGAATGAGCATAACTTCCCTGCTCTTCAAAAAAGTATATTAATATTATAGGTCAATCGTTTTACCTCGAATCAAGAAATTTGTTCTGTTCTTGCATAAATTTTTAATTATGTTAAAGAAAAAAAGTTGTACTTTGAAAAACCGTTTTTTTTAATATTATGCATTACCATAGTTCCTTTACTCTTAAATAAAATGTATCAATATTACAGGTCAATCAATTGGTCTCGATTCAACACATTGTTTTTATTCTTACATCAACTTCAGATTATGAGAATGAGAAAATTTGTACTTTAAAAATCGATTTTTAAGATAATATAATATGATAAAATATAAATGACCATAAATTCCTTATTCTTTGATAAAATTTATCAATATTGTAGGTCAATCGATTAATCTCGAACCAAGGAATCTTCTATATTTTTGCATCAACTTTGAATTAGGTTAAAGAAAAAAGTTTTGCTATAAAAAACCGTATTTTCAAACATTATGCATTACTATAGTTTTCTCACTCTTTAATAAAATGTATTAATATTATGAGTCAATTAATTCGTTTTAAATCAACACATTAATTCTCTTCTTACATCAACTTCAAATTATAAGAATAAGATCATTTTCACTATAAAAATCAATTTTTAATATAATATAAATAGCGTTAACTTTCTTACTCATTGATAAAATGTAATAATATTGTAGGTCAGTCGATTCGGCTCGAACCAAGGAACTTTTTTATTCTTGCATCAACTTTGAATCATGTTAAAGAAAACATTGTTACTAAAAAAAACCGTATTTTCAAATATAATGCATTACCATAGCTTTCTGACTCTTCAATAAAATGTATCAACATTATAGGTCCATCAAATCGTCTCGAATCTATACATCTTTTCTATTCTCAAATTAACTTTAAATTATAAAAATAAGAAAGTTTTTACTATAAAAATCGATTTTTTATATAATATAAATAACCATAACCTTCATACTCATTGACAAAATGTATTAATAATTTAAGCATATCAATTCGTCTTAAGCCAAGGAATCTTTTATATCCTTACATCAATTTTGAATTATGTTAACGAAAAAAGTTTTACTACAACAAACCGATTTTTAAAATATTATAAGGTGCTACAAAAAATTTTTTTTTTAATTTTTAGAAATCCTTTGGTCAGTTGCGAAATATAAGCGATGAAAATAAGCCCTCCAAATTTCATAAATTCATCTGCAACCGTTTTAAAGTTATCGTGTTTACATTAATGTGACATACACACACCCATACACATCCACACACACATACATCACACACACACACACACACGTATCGGGCAATTGCTTCGAACATCCTATTATACATTTTAATTGAGGAACGCTTAATGAAATGAATTTAAGAAACTTCTAAAATGTTACCATTACAAACCTTCAGCTATGAAGAAGCACAATTTATGTCTTTTTTTTTAATTCATTTTTTTTTGTAAAAACCTAATATTCTTAGTCAAAATATTCACTTTTTGGTTGAAAATTCAAGTATTTGGTTAAATGTTGAACTCTTTTCTTAATTTTTCTTTCTCATAGAGGAAGCTTTGTAATGTTGACATTTTTAAAAAAATTTTAATTTATTTTATTAAACACTGGTCTATTTCACTTTTTTGCGAACCCGATAACTTCAAGCCTGTTGCAGATAAATAGATAAAATTTAGAGGTCTTATTTTTATTGCTAATATCTTAAAACTAAACAAAGGATTTCTGAAAATATTAATTGCAATTTTTCTAGCACTTTATAATATTTCAAAAATCGGTTTTTTATGGTAAAACTTTTTTCATTAACATAATTAAAAGTTGATGCAAAAATATAAAAGATTCCTTGGTTTAAGACGAAACGATTGACCCATAATATTAATCCACTTTATCAAAGTGTAAGGAAGTTATGGTAATTTATATTATATTAAAAATAGATTTTCATTGTAGAAATTTTCTTATTCTTACAATTTTAAGTTGATGTAAGGATAGAAAAGATGCGTTAACTCGAGACGAATCAATTGACCTATAATATTAATATATTTTAATAAAGAGTAATAAAGCTATGGTAATGCATAGAGTTTGAAAATACGGTTTTTAAGAGTAAATTTTTTTTTTATTAACTTCATTTAAAATTAATGCAATAACGAAAAATATTTCTTGATTCTAGGCAAATCGGTTGACCTATATTATGCTACACTTTATTCAAGGGTAAGGAAGTTATGCTCATTTGTAATATCTTAAACATCTGTTCTAAACAGAAAAACTTTTTTCATCAACATAATTCAAAGTTGATGCATGAATAGAAAAGACTTTTTAACAATAAATTTTCAAATAATATATTTATGACCATTTTTGTAAAAAAAATCATGAAGCTGGGAAAGGAATAGGGTGCGAAAGAATTTCCCCTCCCCTTTTCCATCTTGAAAAACTACCATTTCAAATACAAAATTTGATTTTCCTGACTTGTCATTGTGTTTAAAAATTTTCTTGTGTCATATTATTTTGTAATTTTGTATTTTTTGTTAACTTCTATTCTCGAAGTGATCAAAATAAAAAATTTAGTTTGTCTATTATTTGAAAAATCACTAATACTTCCTCTATGAGGAAGCAAAAACATTTGGTTACGGGAAGAAAAGTGTTCATAAAATGAGCACTATAAATAAGGTGGAAACGCTCGAGATCGAATTCACAGCTAGTTTGAAAATATAATTATCATTTTAAAAGAAATTTCATCTCTTTGTTTAAAAATGGAACTACTTTGCTAAAATTTTGTTTATTTTCGGTTTGAATTCATATTTTTACCTAAGAATGTAACTGTTCTATTTTTAGTTAAAAATTATTATGTTAAATTGAAAATTGATTTTTTTTAGTTGGAAATGCATGCATTTTGTTAAAAATTCTTTTTTTATGGTAAAAAAAAATATTTGGGATTAAAAGTTGATCCTTTTTGGTTTGAAATAATACTACATGGTTAAAAATAATTCTATTTTGTTTAAAAGTTTAATTATTTTGTTTAAAGTTCTTTTTTTTGTTAGAAAATAAATCTCCTGGCTTGAAAATACAACTTCTTTGATAGAAATTCGTCTTTTTCGCTCGAAAATTCAAGAATTTGTTAGAAAATTTAACTATTTAATTACAAACAAAATTTTTTTAAAAATTTATGATCATGGTTGAAGATTCAATTATTTTGTAAAAAAAATGTTATTTAAAAACTGAAATATTTATTTTAAAACTTAACTTTTGTGTTGGGAATTCGTTTTTTTGGTTAAAAAGTAATTTTTTATTTGAAATTTAACTATTTCATTTTTGTTTAATAATTTCTATTTTTAATTAAAAGTTGACCTTTTCTAGTTAAAAAATTGAAGCACTTTCATTAAATTTCGTCTTTTTGCTAGAAAATTAATATTCTTGGTTAAAAATTCAACTATCTTAATTAAAAATTCAACCTTCTTGGTTAAAACTAAAACTGATTGAAAATAATTCTGCCTTTTTTAAGGATTTAACCATGTTGTTAAAAATTAATCTTTTTTGATTAAATTCAACTGCTTTCGACTTCATAGTAGAGTATATTTTAGTTGAAATATCAACTATTACATCTTTCATTGAGAATTCATGTTTTCTAGTTAAAAAATTAACTACTTGATTGAAAGTTGAACTACTCTGTAAGAAACTTTTTTTTTAAGATTCCGAAATAAACAGTTAAGAATTTTTTAATGAGAAATTAAAATTGTCAAATTCAAGCCTTCAAAATTAAAGAATTTTACAAATAATTTTTGTTTTTGATAATTCGATAAGTTTTTCTACTAAGAATATGAATTTAAAAACTTCCTACTTAGAAAACATATTTACTGTTATTTCTAGAGTTTCTAGTTTAGCGACCGCCCTGAGTACATGAATAAAAATAATGTTTAGTTACGTATAACAAGCAAAAAAAAGTGTTGCTTAATTTTGTTTGTAGTAATTTTGTAAATCTTTCTTTCCGGAATTTCTTCTCTTTCTTCTTTCTAAGTATCAACATTAATTAACCGCAAGCAGTATTTACTTAAAACAAAACCAGCTTGCGAAGTGAATAGAATTAAGAAAGTGAACTTTTCCATTCATCTTTTAGAGACAAAGATAAAATTAATGAAATGCAAATCTTTGATCGAGATACATTCTAATAGAAAATTAATTAAATCAAGATAAAGCAGCATAAGATGTATCGCATCTTTATCTGTTTTCTCTAAATCAGCATAAAATAAATTAGGTATTCTTGAAAAATTAAAACAACGAAGTTCCACTTTTAAAGTTATCTATTAGAGTGAGTCTGAAATAACAAATTCGAAATTTGAAAAAAGTGGCATATTGGATTTTCAAAATAGTATAATTAATTTAGAATCTACAGACATGCAGCTTGGTTAACCGCATTAAAAAATGTTTAAAAAATTTCTTGTCTAAAGTTCAAGAAAGTCTTCTTAATTTTTTGCGAATTTAAATCAACTATTTTATAGGAAATAATTTCTATTTGATTTAACTCCTTTTCAGACAAAATTCCAAACTGCTGTGCAAATAGGATAATTTCGTCGGGTAGTTGAAAACTTTGCAGTGACCAAAATTTACTACGAAAATAATCGCTTTAACCCGGGAAACGCAATTGAAATTACAGAAAATTTTTAAACATTAAAATCTGGTACTTGATAGAATTTTTACATTCTAATCTTTATGAGGAGGTATTGATTTTATGTAAAATTTGACTTAGTTTTCATTAAATCTCGAGGTTTTACGAATCCCTGAGTCAGAAAAAACGATTTTTACGAAGGTGTCTGTCTTTCTGTCTAGTCTGTAGCCGTTAAGCAAGATAAATTTAAAAAAATGATTAGATTGTATTGAGCTTTAGCAAACACTTTTAATGCCTAAAATAAAATAAAAAAGTTTATAAGCCAGTTATTTTGGATTGCAATTTAAAAAGTAAGAGCATTTTCAAAAATTTTTAGAACATTTTGTTTATGATATAAAAATTCTATGCATGGCTGCTTGTATCACACGGTATGTCGAACAATTCATCCTCACGACTTTTTTCGATCAAAATAAAAATTATCAAAGTTTGAGCATTTTTAAAATTCAGAAAAATAAAATAAAATAAAAACGAAGCTTTTAAGCCAAACAACGCACGATATGAAAGAAGTCAAACAAAGAAAAACGTTGCTTTTTGAACATCCTACAAGATTATCATAACAACTTTTCAAATCTTCTTAAAAAATCCAAAATTCAAACGCACTTAAAAAAGATTTACAAATTCGTCATTAGTCACTTTTTAATTTAACAGATATTTTTTGTTTAATTCGTAAAAAAAACATTTGCACACAAAAATTTGGACAAACGACACAAGCTACGAAAAAAGTAAATAGACAAAAGTTGTTCACCCTAAAAAGAGCTACAACTTCGTTATTTATCACTTTTTTGTTAAGATGCGTAGTCTTTGTTTTAATCGTGAAAAATAAAATTACAAAAAAACAAATTCAATTTTTTGGACAAAGACATGAGGTATAATACAATGTTTAATAAGAAAATTGGTTTTTAATTAGATCTGAAAGCTTGCTTTTAAACTTTTTTTCTCGCAAGACACGTCATAAGAATGTGAACGTTAAAGCCGAAAGAGTTTTAACAAAAGATAATTCACAATTACTAAATTTCAGTTGTTACTTACTTGACCTTTAAATTTTAAAGTCCTTTGAAAAAAAGTGGGGAATGTACAATGACCGAGCGCTTAGCGCACGGTAAATACTTCAGCGAGCGCGAAGCGCGAGATTCAACAGCTGCGCGTCCAAGGAGCGCTTTAGCTTGCAAGTGAAGCAAAATGCGCGTGCAGGGCCAAATGAGAATTTGCCCGCGAAGTGGGCAGATTTTTTCTACTGTATTTTTATGCTAAAAAGCCTACACATGCACAAAACAATTTTATAAAATTTATCAAGATAATATCGATTAATACAAAACTCAGATTTTAAAAAATTCTCTGTCTTTCTAATTTCAATATGCAAAAAAGAAATTAAAACTTAAAAAAATTTAGAAACTATGCAAGCAAGAAATTTCTTAAACATTTTTTAATATGATTATGGTTTAAGCACGGGTGTTCGGCGCAAAATAAACACGAAAAATCGGCACGAAAAATGTGTAACGCTAACGTAATCATCTGTTACGTGCCCGATTCCAACATATTTATTTTATTACGGTTTTACTTTACGTTATTAGCAGAGAGTTTTATCCAAAAAATTTATAAAACAAAAAAAAAGTGTGTGGAAAGGGGAAAATGGAAATAGGAAAATGGAAATAGGAAAAGAGGAAAATGGGCAGCAAAAGAAGGGTAAGGGAAAAAGCGAACAGAGAAAGACAAAATATAAAGAGGAAATTTGATAGGGGAAATGGAAAAAGGTGATTGGTGGAAAGGGGATAGGAAAGGGAAAAGGCAAGGGGGAAAAAGGGATAGTGAAAAGTGAAGAAGGGAAACAGGAAAGGAGGAAAGGGAAAAGGGTAAAGAGGGAAATGAGAAAAGATTGAGGAAAAAAGGGAAAGAGGAGAAGGGGACAGGAAAAAGTGGAAAAGGGGAAACTTCGACACACACCGGAATTCACAAATACCGGTAAGCATTTCTGTAACGCGGTTCACCAAGCTAAATGTCAATCGATTCCAAAATAATAACACTTACTAGGAAATAGAGGAAATAAGGAGAAATGAGGGGTAAGGAAGTCTGTAAAGTAGGAAGAAAATAGAAAGGGAGAATCGAGAAAGTGAGGGAAAGTCAGGAAGTCGAAGTAAGTGAAGTGAGTAGAAATTAAGGATGCAAAAGTAGAGGAAGTAGAGAAACCATGGAAACCAAGGTAAAATGAGTGCAGGGAAAGTAAGAGGAATGAGGGGTGGAGAATAAGAGGAACTCAGGGGAATAAGAAGAAGGGAAAAAGGGAAAATAAGAGGAAAGTAGCAAAGAGAAAGTAGGTGAAGTAGCAACAATGATGGCAGCGGAAATTAGGGTTAGTAGAAAAAGGAAAGAAAAATTATAAGAGGGACCATTAGGGAAGCAATGGGTGTTAAAGGTATGGAAATTATAAGAAGTGGTGGAAAATCAGAGAAGGGAAAGTAGGAGAACTTAGTAAAGGGCAAGTATGGCAGTGAGGGAAAATGGACAGAGGGAAAGTTGGCAAAGCGAGAGAACATTATATAAAAGAAAGTAAGTGAGGTTGGCAAAATGATGGGAGGGCAGATTGGGGAAAACTATGGGAAGGGTCCCTTAAAATCTTGTTAAATCCCTTATTGAAAAAATTGAGATTCTTTCCGAAATTATACTAGGTAAGTTCTTCAAACTTTTAAAATCTTTTGAAATACCTTGAAATCCATTGAAATTACTGGAAATCTTTTAAATCTTCTACAATCCCCTAAAACTTTTTTAAATCTTTTAAAGCCTTTTGACATATCGTTTACATAGAGAAGAGAGAAGAAGTAAGGTGGATAAGGTAGAAGTAGCATCTTACTTTTAAAAAACAGAAATTCTAAGAACACCACCTGAAAAAATAAAAACGAAACAAGAAAGAAATATAAGGGGAAAGAAGAAGACATTGTTTGAAATAAAGGATTGATAGGAGAAAAAAAACTAAAAGTTATGAAAAATGCGCACAATGATGATAAAGATAATAAGGATGAAGAAGAATAGGCCGAAGAAAAGAGGAGAGGAAATAAAACAATAAATTTGAGAAAAAATGGCCAGACTTAAAAAAGAGAAGAGAAAATATAAAGGATAAAGGAAAAATTCGAAAAAGATGAAGATTAGAAGACTAGAAAAGCAACAAGAACCTAGCAGAATGGTAGCACAATTAGAAAGTAGCATAAAGAAGATAGAAAGCTCAAACCCGGATTTTGGCAGTGGATTGATTGGGAATGAGGATAACGAAAGTTTGAAAAAAATTAAAAGAAGAATAGAAAGGAAAGAGAGGAAAGGCAGAAGAAGAAATCTAGTGATAAAGGGTCTAAGGTTAGAGGGGAAAGACCTGAAAGAAAAAGTGCAGGATGTGCTGAAAAGAATATATGCGAAGGTGGCGATGTAAGAAGTGCGAAGTGTAGATAAGAAAGGTGGAAGAAGAGAGCAAATGGCACTAGTCAAACTAAAAAAATAGGAACATAAGAGAGAAGTGATGCCAAAAAAGAGAGCCTTATATGGAAGGTCAGAGGGAATAGAAGATGATTTGAAAAGGGGAAAAAGGAATATGCAGCATAAGTTAAGGAAAATAGAGGAAGAGGAAAGAAAGGTAAAATAACGTGGGCTACGTATAGGAAAATACGGATAGAAAGAATACAGTGGAATTAAGACGAAAAAAAGGAAGCGTTAGTAAAAATTAAGGTAACAGTAGACTAGGGGAGAAAAGAACGGAATATAGAAAAGTAAGAAATAGTGAACAAAAAAAGACGGAAAAAGAAAAGAAAGAAGAGCGGGGGATTTGTTACTAGATTGTAGCAGGTTTGAAAAAGAGAATAGGGAATTTATGAAAAATTTGAAACAATGGGATGGAGTAGTAATGATTGAGATGTGTCTAGATTAAAGAAGGCGGGAAAGAGTTAGGGAAAGGTTATCAAGAGATTACAAATAGCAGGTTTGAAATGCAAAGAAATAGAATAAAAACAGCAGAGCTTTTTAAGAGAGAGAGCGGATTAAGATTATAATAGGAGATTTTAATGCGAAGACAGGACATAGAGAAGTAAGGGAATGAGGAGGAGAACGAGGAAACAAGTCGAAAGACAAGTTACGGAATAGAGAAGAAAAAAAATTGCTGAAGAGCTTAAAGAAGTAGGATGTCTTGTCTTGAACGGAAATGTAGAGGGGGATGATGAAGAATGTACAAGTTTAGGAGGAGAAAGGGGAACAATAATTTATTGTGTAATAGTGCACGACGACTTAAAAGAAAAGATCAATAAACTAAAGATAGGGGATTATACAGATTCGGATCATTTCCCTATAATATTGACATTGGAGGGAAAAAATATTAATAACAATAAGGAGAAAAAGGGCGCAAAGTTAAAAAGAGCAGAAAGGGGGGATTTCTTAATAGAAGTAAAAGAACAGTTTGAAGAAAAGATCAAGAATATCAAAAAGAGAAAGGGAAATATAAACGACAGAAATAACGAGTATAAGAGTGCACAAGAAAAATAGAAATTAGTAAAGGAAGGAGCAGAAGTGAATGAGATGAGGAATATAAAGAGAAGAAGAGAGTGAGACAGGAATTAAGAAAACAAAAAAGAGGGAATAGTAGTGGAAAAGAATATAGGCAAAAAAATAGGCGCGTTCGAAAAGAAGAGGAGGAGGATAACAGGTTCGAAAAAGGTGCGAAGAAGGCTGGGTCGGAAGAAGAGATTTAGAAGGTACTAAATAGAGACAGACAAATAAGCAAAAGAATAAATCAAGATATTAGGATGGTAAGATATAAAAAATATGTCATGACACCTGGTACAAATGAGATTTCAAATAAATTTTGGGAATATGGGGGAAAGAACTAAAGAAATAGGAATGGATAATGTGCAATAAAGTATGGAGAGGAGGGGGGTGACCAGAGTTATGGAAAAGGAATTAAGTAAAAAAGGAAAAAAGGAGGAAGTTAAATATTATAGGAGAGTGACGCTAATGCCAACATTGTATGAAATACATGTAACTGTTTTATCGGAGAGGTTGAAGAAAGAAATTCAGGGAAAAAGATATAGCCACCGAATTAGACAAGGTTTAGGGAAGGAATGGGAATGATGGACAACGGGGTATGACAGATAGGTGGCGATTGACTTGTTGGACCGATTCGAGATAGAAAGTGTTATAGTAAAAGGGGATAAGAAAGGGTTTAATAAAGAGAACATCGGACATTTTTAAAGAGATAAAAATCAGAGTAAAGGTAGCAAAGCAAGCAGGAGATGGTTTCTGGTTGGTGAAAGGAGTAAGCCAAGGTTGTCCTCTGAGCCCACTTATATTTTATATATGAATTTCAGACATGGTATCAGAAATCATAAGAAAAGGATAGGAAGGTGTTAGGATGCAAAAAGAAAATATACATATTCTGGCATAGGCGGATGATATAGTGTTGATGGCAGAGTATGAAGAAGGTATGAGGTTTGGAAAAGGAGGAGGAAGGAAAAAAGTATGGACTGTGAAATGGAAGAAAGTAAAGTTAGAAGAAGTTAAGGAGTTTTAATATTTAGGCTATACCTTGCAAAACAAATGGAAATCATAAAACTCATTTTAAAAACAGCAAAATGAGTAATGAAACCACTGTAGTATATAAGAAAAGAAAGGTTTGAAAAAGGTGGAAAAAGAGAATGTGGTTATTTGATATCCTGGCATGGCCGGTATTAGGATATGGGTATGGAAGGAAAGGGAAAAGTATAAGTTGGACCCTAAAGGTATACTGAAGGACGTCTGGATATATGTTAAAAGAAGCGCAGAGGGATACGTTTGGTACCAGAGCTAAAAAGAGGGCATGGAAGTTTGAGAATAAGCCAAGAGAGGGAAAGGAAGGAGAGTTAGCAAAAAATTGTTTAAAGGGGG
>JAUELO010460942.1:0-12481 GCA_032357855.1 Amphibolips quercusostensackenii
TTCTTCATGTGGAAGTGTATATATTGTAGATTCCAAATTACTGAAGATTTCTTCTTTCGGGATTTTGGAGGGGGCTACTGCAAAATTATTTCCTTTAGACTAGGCTGAAATCATTTTGTTGCTGAGAGGTTGATCAGAAATGTTTTTTACTATGTTCGTTAGTGATGTGTGCTTTACTGGAAGTGATTTCTTAAATTTTATTCTTTGTTTTTAAGTGGTAAGATCTTCAATCCGATGAGATTCGTCAAATGATGTGCGGTACAATGTAGACCAAATGTCAAATCTGTGGGTATTAGATAGTAAAAGGTGAAGCTTTATTAGTTTTTTGGAGTTAGTGTTTTAGAAAAATTTGGGATGTTGTATTCTTCCTTTTAAGAGAAGCAAACTTGTTTTATGCAAAAGTGATTTCGATTAAGATGTTCCCAAATGATTTTTAATCGTAAGAATTTTGGGACGATGTTGTTGTCCCTGCATCGTTTCAAAAATGCTAAAGATGTTAGTAGTTTACCTTGAGAAGACCTGAGCTTACAAAAGCTGTTTCATAATAATAAAAGAGTTTTCTCGGGTTTCAATCGTGTGGAAAACCACGAATCTTGCCGACGTTTCGTGAACATTGCAGGTCACTTCTTCAGGGCTAACCTGAAACTGACGTTTCAGGTTATGTTGTTCTTCTATATATGCTCTCTACGGTGCCTGTGATTAGCCAGAGCGCCCTAGTATGGAGGCTGGTTGAACCTGATTGGCCAATCACGTCTTTTTTAAAAAATAGTTAACAAAATAGTTGAATATTTAATCTGAAAAGACGAATTTCCTACAAAACAGTTGCATTTTCAAACAAAAAATATGGATTTTTTACACTGAAATTAATTTTAAAAGAGTTAAATTTTAAATTAAATGAATACATTTTCTACAACAAAGATTAAATTTTTAGCAAAGAAGATGTGTTTTTAACAAAAACTATATTAGTTAATATTTAAACCAGAACAGATTATAATCATAAGTCAAAAACTATTAAAATCATCTAAGAAAGACGAACTTTTAACAAATTAGTTAAATTCTCAACAACAAAGAATAAAATTTTGACCAGAAGAGATGAATTTTAAAACCGGAAAAAATTATTGTTAACAAAATAGTTAAATTTTCAATCCAAAATAATAAATTTTCTATAAAGCACTTGCATTTTCAACCCAAAAATATAAATTTTCAACACAAAAGTCAATTTTGAAATATTTAAATTTTAAATTAAGGAAATAAATTTTCTGCCACGGAGATTACTTTTCCTCAACAAAAGATGTATTTTCAATACAAAAATCTATTAGTTGATATTTTAGACAAAACAGATTATAATCTTAAATTGAGAACTATCAAATTTATCAAAGAAAGACGAATTTTTAACCAAGTAGTAAAATTTAAACAAAAATTAAATCCCTGCCAAAAGAGAATAATTTATAAACCAAAAAGGTGAATAGTTAACAAAATAGTAAATATACTCCGGCGAGTTTAAACGATTGTTAACTCACCCGACCATTGGACACAGAGACCCACTTTTTTGGGGGCCATTTTCAGATATAATTATGATTTTTTTGGACAACTCGTGGCACTCGCGTATACTAAGTAACGTTAAAGACACATCTCGACGCATCGCTGTACTTCTCAAGTTTCGTCACTGCGAGCGCTGCCTGCATTTACTTGCTTGGCTCCGCCTATCTGTTAATAGTCAATAGTTTAGATCAGGTGTCCGTCCTGCGGCCGGAAACCTTATTTAAAATAATTATTATCGTTTATTTATGATGAAAAATATAACTTCCTTCTTTGTGTAGAACTTTTACAGAAAAATCGTCCTTCAAGTGCGATACCGGCACACTGAATCTTTATTTTTCCAGAAGAGGATTATTTTTCTGGACGAAAACTTATATATAACTTTTTCTAATCCACCATATATACTCCTTATCGAGCAAATTAATATTTTAGGAGCACGATTCTATTTTTTGCGTCAACTGAAAATGTCACCTTTTATCGTGATTCGCAACCAAGCCTGTTACAATTTTAGGTTCTTGTCACTTGGGATTGTAAACTTCCACGTGACTTACACATTTCATTTTTCGGAACTCGATAATATTTCTTAATCATACTTTCTTAGCCTCTATTTACAAATACTTTAGCTCGGGAAATTTTTTTTTCATATTTAAATGGTGATTTCGATTTTATAGAATGTTATTTTGCTCTCCTCAAAAATTCCGATTCTGTTGGTTATCTGGTTATGTACTGCAACACTTTGGTTGTAATTTTTATTATACTAGTTATGTAATTGTCAAATGCTTTTCCTATTTCAACGAATTAATCCACTCTCAGATGAAAATTTGACGCCTTGGAATTTATTGTGTTTCTGATATTGGTGGCTGAAAATGAAAATATGAGAAAATTTTGCTTTGAGACCATTTTACGAGAAGCTTTTACTTGCGTCAAATTTTTTTTTTAAAGGCAACAATGTAAGCTCTTGGCATTAAAAACTGCAGTAGATTAGTAAGGGGAGTTCTCGCTCGCTTCTCGTATAACTAGTAAACTTCTAGCTTAAATGTAGAAAGCAGAATCATAGTATCGCTCCGTGTCTATAACTAGAGTAGTTTTTCATTAATTACTGCACCGAAATTCACCAAAATTGTGTAACGTTGTGTAGCACGTGCTTTTGAAGAGAAGATATTGCGTCGAAGTATCTGGAGGTTTCGATCACATGTTGCATAGCGTGTGGAAACTTGGGTTAACGAGTGCATTGGCGGAAGCGTGTATGGCAATTCAGCTTATGATACGATGAGAAGAGGGAAGAAATTAGAAAGATTCTATAATGTCTTACATAATTATAATGATAATAATACCAAAAATTTTACTAAAAATGCGAGCGTCTACACGTGCTTGTAACATGATATGGACATAAGAGTGCTGTGAGAATGATGTGAATGAATTTTTCGGATTGTTTATATTCGTAAGTATTTTTAATCGAAATTTCTATGCTCAACTAAGCAATGTCAAGCATATAAAACCTGCACAAACCTGTACAATAAAATAAATTTTTTTAAATGTGAGGTGCTATGCGTCAATTCACTAAAATTAGATATGATGAAATAATATTGCGTGATAGTTTCTAAATTTTTCAGCAGTGTAATCGATAACTTATATTAAGTGCTTATTGCGATGGTGGCATATTATATTAAAAATTGTCAAGTTCTATTAGCATCACAATAACTCATGGTCCCTTTGATGCGCGCCTACATCATAAGTGAGAGATGTCGTATTTCATATAATGTTTAAAAATTCCTGGTTAACAAAATTCCATAATGATGAGGTCATCATAATTAAAATAAAAATTTCTGTGAAATTAATGCTTAATATAAAATAATATTAGAACACGGGGAAAAAATATACATAAGCTGTCTATTGATACTAGCAGATTACTTCACTCATTAAAAAACATAAATGAAATAAAAAATTTTATATTTACATAATCCAGATTCCCACCCTATGACATGTACATTCTGTTTTCTTAGGTATATTAAAAATGTGTTTTTATATAATAAGAAACCATTTGCGTCAAACTTCAGACAATCCCCATAAATAAACTTTCAAAGTTACCTTCTTTATTTAGTATTAGAGCAGCGATTTAGATTGCTCACGCAAAGAAATAATTCTGATAAAGTATCAACTTCGCACAACCTTATAATTCAAATTGCCCAAATTCATTGTCCAAAAGATTTTTTTAAATTTCAAGATGCCTTCATATCGAATCGGTTTTTATAATTCGAACAAAAAATTCTGTAAGAGTGTCAAATGCTTTTTCCGTGAACTTAATAACAATTTTTTAGTGAACAATAGGATTTTTAAACACATAAAAGTTTTAATTTCCATACGATTTCTCCAATATTAAATTTTTTGTTTTCTTGTAATTACTTTCCAGATTAAACTTTTCAGAAATTTATGATAACATTTTCTTTTTATTCTGAGCGGGAACTTCGTATGGTATAATTTCAATAGATTGATGCTTGCTTTATTGTAAAAAGATAATATGATTATATAATTTATTTTTTTGAAAATTAGTGAGCCTAACAGTTTAGAGAATTAGTTATAAGGCTCCGAAATGTACATATACGTAGAAAGTGTTCGTGTTTATAATCAATTTATAAACAGCAATACAAAATTCTTCAAGTGACATGAAAAGAAGATCAACATTCCTGTTGACTGATTCAAGTACACGTTTATTTGTATTAATGCACATGTTAAATATCGGAGAGTTGCGAGGCTGATACTTTTCAAGATGAAACATTGTTGAATCTCTATCACAGTATTTCACCTCATATAAAGGTAGCAGGTCCAGAAATCCTGGGCACCTAGTTAATCCATGAGTGGTTTTGAAGAGTGATATGATACTTGAAAGTGTGCGTCTGCCTGCAAGCAATGAAAGATATGAAAAAGACGCACAATTAGATTAATCGGACTTTGAGATCGGTTAATTCGTTTGCTTAAAAGAAAATCAACACCGTAAAAATTAGTAACTTTCTAATTTTTACAATAATGCACGCAGGTCCTTTTATATCTGTAAAAATGTGTATTTTTGTAAGTTGAAAGCTCGTGAAAAATTTTAGCCTAAAGTAGTAAATACTTTGGCAGAAAATCTGCTTGTTGTTTACAGAATATCCGTTTTTTTAGGTGCTTACTTTCGAAAAAAATGTTTAAAAGCAATAAAAGTGCAGAATTTTAATCCCCCACATCTACTGTACCTTAATCAGTACTCAGATTTTTTCTAATCAAAGTTGTTTAAAAACAACTGAAAGCAGGAAAAGGCGGTTTTTCTTATAAGCAAATAGAATAACTTCCATGAATTTAGTCTCACAAAATTGCGGTTTCAATCCGTAATCAGTTATGAGTTTTGAATGAAGAAACAGAAAATAAAATAGCTTCACGATGATCAGGAGAAGAGATCATTTGTTTTTTTTAATATCAATTACTGCTGATGCAATTTTGAAGGTAGAGAGCTCACATTTTAAGAAAATGTAGATAAAGACTTAAGCTAATTGAAGGAAAATGTTCTTAATTTTCATTTGTGAATTGAATGTTTGCCATCGCGGAAAATTTTCGAACAACATATAAATCATTGCGTGACGGCGGAGTGGGGAAGGAAACTTTTGCGTGCGACGCATTCGCGCTCAAACAGAATTACCGTCTCTAAAATGCGTCAGTTGCAAAAATCTCGTGAACGAAGCAACATATTGAGATGATTTTTTTTAATTTGGGCTAACTTTTTGCGCTGATTGACTCTCCTGCGGCAAAAGTGCGTAAACGGTACACCTACTGCTTTCTTTTTATTATTTTCAATAATTGCACAATTTTTAGATTAATTATGCCATTAAATGTGAATGGTGCTTTATCGATTTGAAGTCTATTCTATGGTGCTTAATAAAATATGTATGAAGTAGGAAATTTATTGTAAGGGAAATGCAAGCCGTAACGTTCTATGAAAAATTGAGAAGTAAAGGACGAAACATAAACCCAAATTATTTCAAGTATTTATTTTTTAGTGCAGCGTATGTATTTAATACAATGGGTATCATCTTACCTATTTTTTCCACACAAACGGTTAAAAAATACCAATGTCACGAGAAATGAGTAAAATGAAAAATATGGTCAGCTAAAAAAGTAAAATACTAAAAAATATAATCAACAGAAGATAAATATATTTAAATCAATTCTTTTTTTTGAATCAGCTAACTGTATGTACGATTCAAGTTCTGCTACAAATTCGAGTTGTTTTTATTTCAATGGTGTCTTCTAAGGTGCATACTTTTTACGTTTACTTTGAAGTAAATTATATCTTTTGAACACCTAGGAAAATAATTTCTAGTTAATCAGCGCTATATTCACATTTTTTTCAGATCTTAGTATGTAATTCATTAAACAAATAGGGAAAAGTAAAATTAATACAAACAGATTAATACATGTAGTATATCAAATTAATATATACAGATACAAAGATAAGCTTAAGTATCTAATGTTTAATATTCAGTGTTTAACTTTAGATCGAAACTCAGTTAAAAAACAGAAAAATGGACAAATCAAAGAATAACGAAATAGAGTTTCAATAAAACATCACAAACTCAGTATAACGGACGATAAATTTTTAATTTAATACCCACATCTTCCAAAATTGATGAAGAATGTCAAACACAGTAAGACAATACTTCAGTACGTTTCCACAAATGGATTAACCTGCGCTTAGCAAACAATAAAATTTTCGTCTTATAGACATTTCTTGAAACGTTATTAAACAAGCTATGTAACAATACAACACAGTTTACATTTATTGACAAAATTAATTCAAAAATTTTGCAATTAGTGTAAATAAAAAATTCCCTTACATTTGAAGCATTACCTGTACCGTTTGCGCACTTTAGTTTAAGGATTGTTAGTAAGCGCAAAAAGTCAGCCTGAATTAAAAAAAAATCATCTCAATATGCTGCTTCGTTCACGAGATTTTTGCAGCTGACGTATTCTAAAGATGGTAATTGAATTTGAGCGTGAAGGCCTCGCACGCAAAAGCTGCTTCCTCCACTCCGCCGTCACGCAATGATTTATATGTTGTCCGCAAATTCACCGCGATAGCAAACACTTAGTTCACAAACAAAAATTCTGACCATTTTTCTGAAATTAGATAAGGTCTTCATCTACATTTTCTTACAGTGTAAGCTTTATACTTTCAAAATTGCACCCGCAATAATTGTTATTAAAAAAATTATCTATTCTCCTAATCATCGTGGAGCAATTTCCTTTCTTGTTTCTTCATTCAGAACTCATAACTGATCATAGACTGAAACTGCAATTCTGTAAGACTGAATTCAATTGAAAACATTTAATTTAATCAAAACAAAAATATCTGTGTACTGCTTAGTGTACACCAGATGTTGGGAATTAAACTTCTGCACTTTCATCGCTTTAAAAAATTTTTTTTTAAAAGTACAGCACCTAAAAAAAACAGAAAATTTGTAAGCAACAAACAGATTTCCTAATAAAGTATTCACTACTTTAAGCACAGATTCTAAAGAACCTGCGTGCATTATTGGCTAAATTAAAAAGCGACCAATTTTTACGGTTTGGATTTTTTTTTAACAAACAAATTAACCGATCTCGATGTTCGATAAATCAAATTGTACATACTTTTAATATGTTTCATTTATAATGAAACTTTTTTCCCGCAGATACATATCTTGATCGCAATCTTGAAAAAACATGATTTCGCAAATTTTAAACATTGCGTACTTTTTTCGGACTCGAATTGCTTGTTAAAAACATTCTGGCCTTCATCCCAGGCATCAACACTACACAAATATCACTATCGCTTGCACTATAGAATTTTGTCACCAAAAAACTCTTTTTCATGCTTCACTGTCTGGCTTACAAACTTGAAATCTTTTACGTAGGGCTTAGTGATCAGACCAACGAAAGGTTAGGCATTGTCCTCTTTTTAAGCTGAATTTTCCAGGAAACGCCTTTGGCATTTCTCAATCGACTTGATGTGATTTATTGTCTGTGATGCCCAAATGACAGACGCATATTCAAGCTTGAATCTACGATCTAAGAGCGTCATTAACGGAGTTATCTTTTTGAAATATTTACGTGCGCTTCTTGAAAAAGAAAAAGTTGTATTCGCAAAAGATTTTATTTTGATTTTATAGTCCACAAAGGTTATCCTACTGTAAAATTAGAATTCCGAGATCCCTGAATACTTCAACTCTTTCAAATTCCATGTCATCAATGCACTACCTGTGAAGCAATACTACATCTTATTGAGAAAATACTATCTTGCATTTGGATGGATATGAACTCAATTTAATTATTTAACATTAGTTTCTTAAAAGATCAAGATTAGCTTGGAAATTCACACATGAGGTTAGATACGCAATTAGTAATAAATTTTTCACACTATATGCATGCAGCAGATGGTAACAGTCCAAAATAAGCGATGCATTATTCAAAATTATTATAAAAATCAATATACCCAAGGTGAATTTATAAAGTACACCAGACGAGGGTGCAAGTGGCTTAAAAGAGTAACCAGTATATTGTACAACGTGACCTCTATTTGTCAGATACAATTAGACGAGAAGCAATAGTTTGTGCTGAATCCTCGTGTTGAATTTAAGCCATGTTGATTTTTTTAAATAGTTTACGCAATAATCTGAAAGATAATTTCATAAAGAGATATTTCAAGCATTAAAAAGAAATTATTTGAGATCGCAATGGGTCTCTAGTTTGTTGCTTCTGACTCAAGACCCCTTTTAATCACCAGACAAACACTAGCCTTTTATCTTTTTTCTGGAAATATACCATGTTATAATTCTAAGTTTAAAATAGTTGTAAGTACATAGGTGAAAACGGATTCACAGTCTCTGATTAAAAACGAATATAACATATCCAGCCCATCAGTCGGCTTATTTGGTAGCTTTTCTATTGCTTCGGCGACAGTACTATTCAATATTTTAATATTACCTTAAAGTGATCTTTTGTTTCACCTATCAAGACTATATCTAGTAATAGTTAAAGCCCCATAGACACTTTTAAAGTAGGTGGCAAAAATATTAACAATATCCTGATGTGAGGAAAATTCCTGTTCGTCAAAACATGTGACACTTAGAATTCTATAATCACATTTTAATTTAATCATATATAAACAAAAGTTGGTGAATCTCAAACTATATTTCTCTTAGCACAATTCAATACATTTCTGATTATGAAGAGGGCACCGCTATCTGGTCTATCGAGTTGGTCATCCCAAAAAACATGTGAAGTATAAAAATCAAGAACTTCTGCGTCATGAATAGATGAGTTTAAACAAGTTTCAGTAAAAGTTACAATATTATAATCAAGAAAAATTTAGTTAAAGCTAGAAACTTACTTTTTAAACCATTCAAATTTCTGGCAATTTAAAATAACTGCTACCCGGACGGCGTTAAGTTGTCGTAACTAGAGACTTTCTTGTGGATACTATGATGCGACCTAGGTAAAGATATTTTGTCTTTATTTTGTCTTGAATGTCTTCAAGACTATGATATCTGGTTCCGTCTCACAAGCTAGACATTAGAGATATATAGACTTGTATTATATTTACGGCTGTAGCTGTGGTAAGATAAGACCAGGTAGACTTGTCTGAAGACACAGAAGAATGATTTATGTATTATTTTTATTACTACCGGCAGAACCTGCATTTTTCAGATAGTTTAGGACTAAACATTCGACATCTGTTAAAGATTAAAACTTGACAACCGATAAAACTTGTAGTTTCATAATAACTAATTTTCGAATAAAAAATTCCGAATATGTCAGTCTCAACAACTACGGGCATATACAAATTTTTATAAAAAGAATAAAGTTCTCAGTTTCTACAAGTACCTAGGGAACTATTGGAGATAGGAGAAAATGAAAAAAAATTTTAGATTAGCAATCCAAAGAACAGAATTATTGCAGATGAATCAAAATCATTATTACATACAAAATAAATACCACGAAGATAAATAATATAAACATTTTATGAAATTTAAAGCAGATTAGTGATGACCCTTATATGCTTCGGGAAACTTTTGGCTTGCCTTCAAGTTATAAATCTCTCATGTACTTTTCAAAACAAATAATTTTGTCTTAAAATATCAATTTTTGTCTTCAAGACATGAATTTTTGTGTTAAGACATCAGAGATCGTCTGGTTCCGTCTCACAAGTTAGACAAAAATTATAACTAAAAATTGTCTTAGATTAGTCTTTAACCAAGTCAAAACCTAGACTATATATTTTCACCCGGGGAGAAACGTGTAATTAATTATACGTTAATAAAACACAAAAAATATAAGCCTATACTTTACATTGTACAATTTCTAAAAAATGAAGTAAAAAATTGTGCAGGTATTATAGTCTCGCCTGCACATGTTTTAACTGCTAGAATATGTGCTGATGAGGCAGCGAGTTATATATTTGTTTCCAGTGCTCCTTTTAGAAGCCGTAAAGACTTTAACCATGTTGTGAACATATTTATTATATCATATCTGCACAAAAGAAATGAAGATCGCTACATGCAACACGAAAAATTAGTCATCTTTTATTTAACCCTTGCCGATCTTCACTGTCTTGCTTGCCGAGATTACACCCAGTATTCTTACCTGCAAGGCTTTTTACCCTTCGTTTTTTGTATGTGCCTTGCTGCATATTGATATAATTATTCCTCTAGAAAGTCCAGCACCGAATCGGAAATTAATTTTTTTTGAGGGTCTTCTACCGACACAGCGACACTTCGACACATGCTACTATTGCTGGCTGGGAGCGATCAATTCGACGATCAATGGTTGTATCGGAAGTCTATCCACGAGTGTGTGACAATCACTACAGACAACATAATTATGCGATCGCATATGGATATATCTACACTCTCAAAGTATTAGCTGGACAAATAGGCTGTACCCTCGAGGGTAGCGGTTCTGCTTTTTTTGTGGGTCAAAAACTAGTTAATGTTCTCATTTTTGCTGGAAGAATTGTATTCCTGATGTTTTTATATGCATAACCGGTAATACATACGATAAATAGATCATGCCACATATTGGTTTATATTTGCATAATGAAGTGAATATGTGAAATCTACACAATCAACATCAAATTACTATCGAAATCCAAATCTACAAATACACAAATACACAAATACACGCTACACAGTGAGACAAAGATTTCTCAAATAACGCTTGATATTGCCTGTGTTTAAAATATTTTTGTTGTCGAGAATTGTTGGTTTTCAACTATTTAATCATATCCTGTCTTGACTTGAATATGTAAATAAAATCGGGCAAGATTCTCGACCGCTTTTACAGTTTGCGTTTCACATTTCGCGTAAATGGCAAAAATAATGTAGCAGAATTTGAAGAATATGGATTGGAATTAGGACAAACAAAAAGGCAAAAAATCATCCTCTTTAGCTTCAAGCTTATCAAAGTAATTATTTCATAATAAATTAAGAAACTAAGTGAGCCAATTATACAGAATCTCACCAGTTTATTCGCAACATATTGGGTTAGAAAATTGTAAAAAATTAAAAAACTCACAGGTTGAAAAATCCAAAGGAACTGTTTCAATATTTCATAACCACCCAAACAAGGAAACAAATATTCAATTTTGCAGAAAAAAATCAAATAAGTATTGTCAAATAGTTTTCTGATAGCGCAATGAGAAAAATAAAATATATTGTTTCTATAAAAATTCGTTTTACTTCAATTAATATAAATATTTAAAGAAATATATATATAAAAAATTGTGGAAATTTAAAAACCCACAGGTTAGAAAATCTAAAGGAACAGTTTAAATATTACATAACCACTAGAACAAAAAAACAAATATTAAATTTTCTAGAAAAAAATAAAATAAGTATTGTTAAATAGTTTTTTGATAGCACATTTGAAAAAAATATATATTTTTGCTCTAAAAATTAGTTTTATTTTAATAAATATAAATATATAAATAAAAATATATGTATATAAATAATATAAATTTTTTATCATGAATGAAATGTTTGGCTTTTTAAAAGTTCATTTCACTTCAGTTAATAATAAATTATTATTTTAGGGAGCTCGAAGCTTATGATGGTCTTTTTTGGCCTTTTTGCTCGTTTTTATGTGATTAAACTTCACCATTTTTAAGTTCGGTGTTTTACAGTCTCGCCTCGTTGGCATTATTTCTAACTGTAGCACAGACTAATTATTAAATACCACAAAATTCTGCATCTTTCATCACTACTACCCTCGTCAAAAACACAACTTATAGTACCACACATCATCAAATAAAGTTCTATATTGTTAAGAAATTACACTTATTTCTATTTCAATTCTTATTATGAGAAATTAAACAACTATGCAAACCATATTTACACATCTAGCGTTAATAAAACTATAGGCCCATCACGCCATGATTCGGTGTACTGCTGTCTGTGCCAACCCCACCATTTTCACCTTTTCGACCCAACGAAGATGTACGGATCGGCCTCAGCAGTGCAAAGGTGTCGCGCAATGCGCTTGTCGGCATTTCACGTCGTGTTTTTGGCTGATTGGTTACCGCTGTCATTTTTGAGGTATTCTTCACGGGGCTGCCTCATAAACAGCATTAACTGCAAGCATCTCCTCATCTCCGCATTCCGCAGCAGCGTGTCCCTCTTTGTCGCACCGTATTCAGCACTTGGTCCTGGAAGTGTCCTTAACAAGGTAGTTTTGCAGCCAGCTCTTCGCTTATCCCCATAAAGGTCGTCAGATTTCACCTGAAGGCCTTCGTTGTGCGGTTGACTTTTAGTTCACCTATCATTTAACTAAAGTGTCTCCTTACCGCGACCTTCAACTCCTCTTTGGTACGTCGTTATGAGAAGGTACGTCTCCTACCTCGTTGAAAACACCCACGTTACTTGTTTTTCGTATACGC
>JAUELO010460950.1:0-12480 GCA_032357855.1 Amphibolips quercusostensackenii
ATTTTTGGTTGCAAATTTGTCTATTTTAATTAAAAATTCATCTTTTCGATTTAAAATTAAACTAGTCTAGTTGAATATTTATAATTTCACTTTAAAATTCATCACTTCGGCTGAAAATTTAACTATATTGTTGAAAATTATTTTTTTCTTGGTTGATTAATTTTTTTAACTGAAACTTGAACTATTCCGTTTTTGGTTGAAAATTAATCTGCTTCAGTTCAAATTGAACTATTTGCTGGAAAATTGATCTTTTTTAGTTGAAAATTCATGATTTTAGTTGAAAATAAACTACTTGATTTAAAGTTAAACTCTTTTGTCAAAAATTAAACAAAAATCTTTAACAAAAGAGTTAAACTTTCAACCAAGCAGATTAATTTTTGATTAAAATTATGAATCTTTAACTAGAATAGTTGAATTTTCAACTGAAACAGATAAATTTTACAATTTTGAACTGAAAAAGATAAATTTTCAACTAAGAATGTAATAATTAAATTGTCATCTAGGAAATGAATGAGCCAAGTAAAAAAAGATTTTTCAACACAATAGTTAAATCTTTAGTTCAAAATGCAACTATTTTAGTTAAAGAATTAAAGATTCACCATTCTAGTTGGTTGAAAAATTAATTTTTCGATTTTTGATTGAATATTGATCTTTTTTAGTTCAAAGTCGAACTATTTGATTGAAAATTATTTTCTTTATTTGAAAATTCAACTATCTGGTTAAAAAATCATCTAACTTGTTGAAAAATCGTCTTTTTAGAAAATTAATCTTCTTGGTTGAAAATTCAATATTTTCACTTGAAAAGTAAGGAATTTAAAGCATTTTATATTAAATGTAACATGGTATTCACATTAATTTTACTTAAATATGCACTGAATTAGAAATATAGGAAGATAAAATGACAATTTATTTCAATTATTCAAATTTTTGGACTTAAAGTATAAGTTCAAGAATCTATTTTTTTTGTATTATTTATTTCAAAACTTTCTAAATCAAATGTATAAATTGAATCCCCAGAAACGTGTACCATTAAGAAATTACTTATCCTTTAATGAAGTTACTTTCTCAAATGAAGAAACGAGTTATTTAAAATTATATATGAATAGTAATATTTTTACACATTTAGATATATTTCATAGGTTGCAAAAAAATTATTTATAATAAACTTTTTTTTAAATATGCGAAATACTTGAGTGGTTTCGTAGTTTGAACAATTACCTGGAAAAAACCTGGAATCGTCAGGGAATTTTTTTTTCAGGATTTAAGTAGTTTATTTCTCAGTCATCGTTTACGAGACCTATCTAGAAGAAATGAAGATCCTCATTAGAACTCTACTCCTTGCAATCGCAGTTTTCATTAATTTTTGTGTTAAGTGAAGGACATCTGTGCACGGAGCAACTGTGAGCGAGACCAACGGTTCAAGTCCAAATTTCGATATGCACAGTTGGTACTGTATCATCTTTGCACCTGCACAGGTGTGACACTTCCAACTATGATCTTTTAAATTTCATCATGCACAGTTGGAGTGTCCGTCTTTGGAAGTGGACTTGTAAGCTGAAAATCTGAACGTGTTGAGACGTGCACAGTCGGGACTGTATCATTTTTAGAGTGCACAGATGGGACATTACCAACTGTACGCTTCTAAATTTCATCGTGCACAGTTAGTGTCTCATCTTTGGACGTGGAATTCGTAAGCTGAAAATCTGAACGTTTTGAGACGTGCACAGTTGGGACTGTATCATCTTCCCGCGTGGAAAGATGATACAAGTCCCAACTGTGCTCGTTCACAGTTGTTCCGTGCACAGATGTCCGTCACTTAATACGAAAATTAATGAAACTGCGATTGTAAGGAGTAGTGTCCTAATCAGGTTCTTCATTTCTTCTAGATAGGTTTCGAAAACGGTGACTGAGAACTTTGTAAAATTGTCACTGCTATATATACTAAGCGGTGTCTGATTACTCAACCTGGTGATAAGCCTGCAAACCTTCAGAACGGCTAGAATTGAGAACGTGTGTGTGATACGTGGCAGAGGCAATGAAGTTTTTTTGAATCCAGGACAAACCTAGCTAAATCAAACATAGACAATGCAATCTGTTCTCATTTTCTAATCAGATATCTGGGCCACGCATTCTCCAGGGTTTCTGTCCTACCAGAAAAACCTGAAAAACCTCAAATTGTCGGGAAAATTCATATTTTGTTAAAAAATCGTCTTTTTTGGCAGAAAATTAATTTTCATGTTCGAAAATTTACTTTTTTGGTTGAAAATTCAAATACTCTAGTTAATGATTTATCATTTCAGATGAAAATTCATTTTTTTGGTTAAAAATTCACTTGTTTTGTTGAGGAAAATTAATTTTTTTAACTAAAAATTTAACTATTCCATTTTTGGTTAAAACCTGATCTTTTTTAGTTAAAAATTCATCTAACCTGGTCTTTTTCAGTTGAAAATTCAACTGTTTAGTTAAAAAGTTGCCATTTTTAGTTGAAAAATCCTCTTTTTGGTAGAAAATTAATCTTTTTTTCGAAAATTGATTTTTTTGTTATTGAAAATTCATCTTTTTGGTGGAAATTTATTTTTTAAACAAGTTGAAAATTTCTGTATTTTATTTTAAAATTCTTTTTTTTTGTAGAAATTAATCTTCTTGTTTGAAGATTGATCATTTCAGTTCAAAATTCTTCAGTTTAGTTAAAAATTAATTTATTTATAACTGAAAATTTAACTATTCCATTTTTAGTTGAAACCTGATCTTTTTCAGTTAAAAAATTATCTTACCTGGTCTTTTGCAGTTGTAAATTCAACTGTTCACTTGAAAATTTGCCATTTTTAGTTGAAAAATCCTCTTTTTGGTAGAAAATTAATCTTTTTTTTCGAAAATTAATTTTTTTTTGGTTGAAAATTTATCTTTTCTGTTGAAATTAATTTTTTAAACTGATAATTCAACTTTTCAATTTTTGTTTGACAATTTGTCTTTTTTAGTTAAAAATTTCTGTATTTTATTTAAAAATTCTTTTTTTTTTGTAGAAATGAATCTTCTTGTTTGTAATCTTTTTGTTTGAAAATTTGTCTTTTTTAGTTAAATATTTCTGTATTTTATTTAAAAATTCTTTTTTTTTGTAGAAATGAATCTTCTTGTTTGAAGATTCATCATTTTAGTTAAAAATTCTTCAGTTTAGTTCAAAATTAATTTTTTAAGCAGAAAATTCAACTATTTTATTTCTGGTTGAAAATGGATCTTTTGTAGTTTAAAATTCAACTATTTGGTCGAAAAATTGTCTCTTTGTTTGGTTGAAATTCGTATTTTATTTCAAAATAGTTTTTTTGACAGAAAATTAAACTTCTTGTTTGGAAATTCATCTTTTTAGTTAAGATTTTTTTTTGTGTGGAAAATTAATTATTTTCACTGAAAATTTAACTATTCCATTTTTTACTAAAACTTTATTTTTTTAGTTGATAATTCAAACATTTGTTTGAAAATTAAACTTTTTATTTGAAAATTCAACTGGTTAGTTGAAAATTTGTCATTTTTAAGTTGAAAGTTTATGTATTCTGTTGAAAGATTGAAATTTTTGGTAGAAAATTAATTCTTTAAAAGAAAATTCATTTCTTTAATTTTTGGTTACAAATGAATTTTTTTCAGTTGAAAATCCAACTATTTGGTTGAAAATTTGTCTTTTTTTGTTTGCAAATTCGTATTTTATTAAAAAATCATCTTTTTGTCAGAAAATTAATATTCTTGTTTGTAAATTATCTTTTTGGTTGAAAATTCAAATTTCATTCATCATTTTATTCATCATTTTAGTTAAAAATTTAATACTTTAGTAGAAAATGTCTTCTTTTTTTGTGGAAAATCAATTTTTTCGACTGAAAATTAAACAATTCCATTTTTGGTTGAAACCTGGTCTTTTTTAGTTAAAAATTCATCTATTTGTTTGAAAATTGATCTTTTTTAGTTGAAAATTCAACTGTTTAGTTAAAAATTTGCAATTTTTAGCTGAAAAATCATTTTTAAACAGAAAATTAATATTCTTTCGTGGAAATTATCTTTTTGGTAGAAAATTCAAATATTCTAGTTGAAGAGTCATCATTTTAGTTGAAAATTCAATACTTTAGTTAAAATTTCTTTTTTCTGTGGAAAATAAATTTTTCAACTGAAAATTTAACATTCCATTTTTGGTTGAAAACTGCTCTTTTTTAGTTTAAAATTCAACTATTTGTTTGAAATTTTTTTTTTTTTTTAGTATTCCAGTTGAATATTAATCATTTTGTTTGAAATTTATTTTTTTGGTGGATAATATTACTACTTTAATGGTTTTTATTTGAAAATTCATCACTTTGGTTGTAAATATAACTATTTTTTTTAACTCCCTTTTGGGTTAAAAATTAATATTTTTTTAATTCAAAATGTAACTTGTAATGTAATTTTCGTAATTTTAAAATTTTGTAATTTAAAAAAATGTAATTTTAGTTAAAAATTGATCTCTTTGGTCTCATTTGGTTTAAAAATCATCTATTGTACTTAAAGATTCATCCTTTTACTTACAAATTCATAAGGTTGGTGAAAAATTAAATTTTTTAACAGAAAATTTAACTTCCATTTTTTGTTAAAAATTTATTTTTTTTAGGTAAAAATTTGTCGATTTTTGTTGAAAATTCATCTTTTTTGGTAAAAATTAATCCTCTTGTTTAAAAACTCATTTTTTGGGTTCAAAATTCATCTTTTTAGTTTAAAAGTAATCTGTTTTACTTGAAGATTCATTCTTTTAGTTGAAAATCCATCAGTTTGGTTAAAAATTAATTTTTTAAACGGAAAATTCAGCTATTTAATTTTTGGTTAAAAATTGATCACTTTCATTAAAAGTTTCTTTATTTTTTATGGAAAATTAATTTTTTGACTGAGAATTTAACTATTCCATTTTTGGTTAAAATTTGATCTTTTTCATTTCCAAATTCAACTGTTTGTTTGAAAATTGATCTTTTTTAGTTGAAAATTGATGTATTTTGTTGAAAATTCGTTTATTTTCGTAGAAATTAATCTTCTTGTTTGAAAATTCATCTTTTTGGTTAAAAGTTCAACTGTTTTAGTTGAAGATTCATCACTTTAGTTAAAAATTCTTCAGTTTGGTTAAAAATTAATTTTCCAAACAGAAAAGTTCAACTATTTAATTTTTGGTAAAAATGGATCTTTTTCACTTCAAAATTCAACTATTTGGTTGAAAGTTCGTCTTTTTTTTGTTGAAAATTCGCATTTTATTGAAAAATCATCTGTTTGGCAGAAATTCAATCTTCTTGTTTGAAAATTGATGTATTTGGTTAAAAATTTAAGTATTGTAGTTGAAGATTTATCATTTTATTCGAAAATTCCTTACTTTGGTTACAAAATTTTGTTTAGAAAATCTGTTTAGTTGAAAATTTGTCGATTTTGGTTGAAATTTCATGTATTTTGTTAAAAGATTTTACTTTTGGATAGAAACTGAAGCTTTTGGCCTGAAAAATAATTTTTGTGTTGAAAATTTAAGTATTGCACTTAAATATTTCTCATTTTAGTTAAAAATTAATCTTTTTGGTTGTAAAAAAACTACTACTCTCTTGACTTTTTTGGTTGACTCCAACTGTTTTTGATTAAAAATTAAAATCTTTTTTTGTTCAAGTATTAATTACTACATTTTTTGTTCAGAATTCGTCTTCTTTTATAGTGAGAATTTAATTTCTTGGATGAAAGTAATACATTTTTGTTAAAATCTAAATTTTTTTAGTTGAAGATTTACTATTTCAATTGAAAATTCATCTCCTTAATTGAAAAATAAGCTATCTTATTGAAAATTCATCTCTTTAATTGAAAAATAAGCTATCTTATTGAAAATTTTGTTTTTCCTTTGACTGGAAATTAATTTTTTTATTGAAAATTGAATATTTCAATTGAAACTTTACCTATTTTGTTGAATTTCTTCAAAACTGGAATTGTAACTATTCCAATTGGCAATTTTTTTAAGTTGAAAAATCACCACATTGTTTGAAACTTAAACTATTTTTTAAAAATTAATTTTTTTGTTTGAAGTTTAATTTTTTTTAAAACCTAAAAATGTGATCTATCTAATTAAATATTTCATCATTTTGGCTGAAAATTTATCACTTTGTTTGAAAATGTAACTTTTTTTGTAATTACGATTTTTTTTTGTTAAAAGTATATGTATATTTTTTAAACTGAAAATGGAACTGTCCTAGTTGAATATTTCATCATTTCAGTTCAAAATTCATCTCTTCAGTTGAAAATGAATTTTTTTAATCGATAATTTAACTATTTAATTTTTGGTTGACTATTTATCTTTTTTAATTGAAAATTCATGTGCTTTGTTAAAAAATCATCTTTTTTAGCAGAAAATTAATCTTCTCTTTTGAAAATTTATCTTTTTTGTGAAAATACAAGTATTGTAGTTAAAGATTTATCATTTTAGTTAAATATTCATCATTTTAGTTGAAAATTCGTCTTTTTGGTTGAACATTAATTTTTTTAACTGAAAATTCAACTATCCCATTTTTGGTTGAAAAAGGAAGTTAAAAATTCAACTATTCGTTTGAAAACTTATGTATTTTGTTGAAAATTCATCATTTTAGATAAAAGTTCATCACTTTGGTTAAAAATTAATTTTTTTCTTACGTTGAAAATTAATTTTTTTAACTGAAAATTTAACTATTCCATTTTTGGATGAAAACTGATCTTTTTTTCTTTGGAATTTAACTATTTTCTTGACAATTTGTGTTTTTAAGTTGAAAATTCAATTATTCTTTGAAAAATCATCTTTTTTGTTCGAAAATTAACTTTTTCGATTGAAAATTCATCTTTTTTGCTTAATATTGATCTGTTTCAGTTAAAGATTCATAATTTTAGTTGAAAATTCATCACTTTGGTTAAAATCTTATTTTTATCTTTGGTGGGAAATTAATTTTTTTAACTGAAAATTTAACTATTCTATTTTCAGATGAAAACTGATCTTTTTTACATAAAAATTCAACTATTTTCTGGACAATTTGTGTTTTTGAGTTGAAAATTCAATTATTTTTTAAAAAATCATCTTTTTTGTTAGAAAATTAACCATTTCGAATGAAAATTCATCTTTTTTGCTTAATATTCATCTGTTTCAGGTGAAAATTCATAATTTTAGTTGAAAATTCATCACTTTTGTTGCAAATTTGTCTTTTTTGTGGAAAATTAATTTTTTTATCTGAAAACTTAACTATTCCATTTTCGGTTAAACACTGATCTTTTTTAGTTCAAAATTGGACTATTTAGTTGAAAATTGATATTTTTTTAGTTGAAAATCCAACTATTTGGCTGAAAATTGACGTTTTTTATAAAAAATTGTCTTTTTCCATTGAAAATGATATTGAATAATCAAAATTTTAATTGTTAACCAAACGATGTGACATACAAAAAAGTCTTCAAAAGATACCACTGTTTCGACAAAGACCTACAAAGTCGCCTATAAATCATGTCATGGTCTAATTCTAATTCTATTTGCATGCCTGTATAATGCGCGCATGTAGTTTTTTAATTTGAGGCGAAAAATGATTTTTAATGCAAAATAAAAATTACGGGTAATCATTTATTTTTCAGGTTTATTTGTTTTCAAGATAATTGAAATATAATTTTCCTAAAATTCTAGAGAAAATTCAAAAAGATTTTAAAAAGTTTGAGATATGTCAAATTAAATTTTAACGACAAAATCAATGTTTAAACAAATAGTTAAATTTTCAAACATAAAAGATTAATTTTCAATCATCTGTATTTTAATCCAAAAAATAATAAATATTATCAACCAAGTAAATAAATTTTCTACCAAGAAGATTAATTTTCTGCTAAAAGTGTTCAATTCTAAACGAAAAATGTAACAACTGATACATAAATGCAAAAATATTTTACTTATAAATAAAAAAACAGTTGAAATCATCCAAAAACAAAAATTAATTTTTAACAGAATAGTTGGATAATTTTTTGCCAAAATGTTAAATTTTCTTGATAATAGTTGAATCTTCAACCAAAAAATATTTTTTATTTTAAACTAAGCAGTTTCAATTTAAATATAAAAATACGCAATTTCTACCAAGAGAATTTAATTTTCAATCTAAAAAGACGAATTTTCAACGAAATTGTTGAATTTTCAACTAAAAAGGATTTTTCAGTTAGAAAAACAAAATTTTTTGCAAATTATAATTTAAAGGGAAACATAATTTTCAATGCAAAATAAGAATCTCTAATAACCATTTATTTTTTAGTTTCTTTGCTTTAAAGTTATACAAAAATAATTTTACTAGATGTTTCTTCAATATTCAAAAAGATTTTTCAAGATTTCAGATACGTCGAAAAGTATTTCGAAAATGTAAAAGATTTAAAAAATTATTTTACAAGATTTTGCCAAATCTTAGAAAAATTTTTATTTTGGAAGATATTAGGACGTTTTAAAGCTTGGAAAAAATGTAAAATATTTAATAAATTTTGTGAAGCTTCTGGATTCATTTCTGATAATTTTGGAAATATTTCTAAATATTCTAATATTCTAATATTCTCTTAAAATTGATTTCAAAAAATAAAGAATTACTTTAAATATTCCCAGAAACCTTAAAAAAAAGTTCGTTATTATCTTGAAACTTTTCAAAATCTTGAAAAAGCTTCAAAATTGTATTTCAAAATATTCAAAAATATACATTTCATTAAAGATTTTTTGGAATCTTTTTAAATTTTTTTAGAACTTCATATATTTTAAAATGATTCGAATTTTTCCTAAAACTTTTTTAAAATTCTGCAAAATTAAGCAAATTTCCTGAAAATCTTTTAGATTATTTTCTGACAATTTTAGAAATCTTTTAGAATGTTTTAAAGTCTTTTTAAATATTAAAAAAAAATTTTTGTAAAATAAAAAATTATTTTAAATTTTACCAGAAATCGTTAGAAAATTTTTGTATTATGTTAAAACCTTTCAAAGTTGTTGAAAAACTTTAATTTTTTTTGTTTCAAATCTTTAAAAATCTACATTTATTTAAAAGTTGTTGAAATCATTTTAAGTTTAAAATTATTTTGGTATGTTTCAAAAACTTTAAAAATCTTTTGCAATGTTTTGAAATCTATTGCAATGTTTAAAAATTTTTTTTGATATTTTTTTAAAATTAATTTATCAAAATAAAAATACAATCTAACTTTTTGCATAAATCTTAAGAAACAATTCGAAATTTCATTTAAAATTCTTAAAAAGTCTACATTTTGTTAAACATTTTTTGAAATTTTCACAAATTTTAAATCTTGTTTTACTCTTTTTAAAACTTCTAAAACTTTTAAATATCTTTTGAAATAATTCAAAGTTTTCCTTCTTAGATTTTTTAAAATCCTGCAAATACTAAAAAAGTTGTTTTCAAATCTCCAAAGCTTAAAATTAATTTTGCAAAATAAAACTTTAAAAATTGATGGTGCAGAAAATTTAAAAAATGTTTTTTTTTTGTAAATTAAACTATTTATTTAAATAATAATATTGTGAAAAAAATTTTCAAATATTTTGATGCTGGAATTTTCCGCTGCATGAGAAATCAACCATTTATAAGTTATTGCCTCGAAAGGAAAAGATTAGAATCATTTACACACTTAATCTATTGTACCTTGCTTTATTCAAGATAAAAATATGATCGTATCTATGTTCACCTAAATTCAGTGAGCATGTACCAAATATTTTCGATTTATTAAAAAAGTGGAATTTTTCTCTTTCTGCTTATTAATTTAATTTAAATTCATGTATCTCTAAAACTTTAAAAATTAATTTTTAATTATTTTAATGACTTTGTTACTTTAAAAAATAATGCAATAATGTTTATAACTGATTCTATTCGTCACGTGTCACTGAGTTGTTATCATAATAATTGATTTTTCAACCAAATAGTTGAAATTTTAACTGGAAAGGATCATTTTTTATCTTAAAATAGAATACTTAAATTTTCAGTTAAAAAAATTCATTTTCAATTAAAAAAAAATAATTTTCAACCAAAAGGTTTAATTTTTAACCGAAGACATCAATTTGCAACTAAAAAGGTAAGTTTTCTACCAAGAAAATTCCATTTCTACAAAAAAATGAATTTTGAATAAAATACATAAATTTTTAACCAAATAGTTGAATATTTAACAACAAAAAAACAATGGATTTCTAACAAAAAATTCAAGTTAAATTTTCAATTAAAAAATTAATTTTCTGTAAAAAAGAAGATTTTTTAACAAAATAGTTAAATTTTAAATCACAAACATGAATTTTTAACCAAAAAGATAAATTTTGAACTAAAATGATGAATATTCATAAAAAAGTGATTTTTTAACTAGATAGTTGTATTTTCAATCCTATAGTTGAATTTTGAACCATGACTTTTTCAGTTGAAAAAATTAATTTTCAATAAGAAACAAAAAACAAATTTTCAACAAAAATGTTAAGCTTTTGACATGAGAAATGTATTTTCAACTGAAAAGATGAATTTCTAATCAAGAAGATTACTTGTATAACAAAAAAGATGAATTTTGAACAAAATACATGAATTTTCTACTAAATAGTTGAATTTTTAATTAAAAAAAGTGGATTTTTAACAAAAATGAAATAGTCATATTTTTAACCAAAAACATGAATTTGTAACTAAATAGTTGATTTTTTAATAAACAAAAAAATGGATTTTCAACCAAAAATGCAATAGATCAATTTTTAATTAAAAAAACAAATTTTTTATTGAAAAAACGAATTTTCAACATAATAGTTGAATTATTAATTGAAAAAAGTGAATTTTCAACTAAAAAGATAAAATTTGAACCTAAATAATGAATATTCAACAAAAAAAGTGAATTTTTAACCTGATGTTAAATTTTAACCATATAGTTGAATTGCTAACCGAAAATGTTAGTTTACTACAAAAAAAACAACAAATTTTCAACAAAATATTTGAATTTTAAACTAGAAAAGGTAAAGTTTTAACTAATTTTCAATTAAAAAAAAAACAATTTTCCACAAAAAGGTTAAATTTTCAACTAAAAAAATGAATTTTTAACCAAAAAGGTACATTTTCAACCAGAAGATCAATATTCTACCAAAAAAAGGAATTTTTGACAAAATACATGAATTTTCAACCGAATATTTAAGTTTTTATAAAAAAAGTAGGTATTTTTAACAAAAAATGGGATAGTTGAATTTTCAACGAAAAAGATTAATTTTGAGAAAAAATGATGAATCTTAAATAAAAAATTAATGTTTAACCAGATCAGATATAATCAGAAGTAATCTAGAGTAATCTACATTATCCGGAGTAATTTACATTATTCGAAGTAATTTACATAGGTAATTCAAATAGTTTTCAATAATAGTTTTTAACAATTAATTTTCTTAACTGAAACGTTAACTGTTTCGTGATTGGTTAAAAATTTATCTTTTTTGAAAATCCTTCTGTTTTTGTTAGAAATTAAAATAGTTGGTTGTAAATTAATGTATTTTCTTTGAAGTTCATCTTTTTTGGTAGAAAATTAATTTTCTTTACTAAAAATTGAACCTTTTGTGTCTAAAATTGTTTTTTTTTTTTAATTGAAAATTAATGTTTTTAACTGAAAGTTTAACTATTACATTTTTTGTTGAAAATGTATCTTTTTTTTGGTTACAATTTCCGTTATATTGTTAAAAATTCATCTGTATAATTGAAAAGTTGACTATTTTGTTAAAAATTCATTTCTTTGATTCAATATTATTTTTTTAACTTAAAATTGACTTTTTCAATTTGAAAATTCATATCTTTTGTTAAAAGTTTGTCTTTTTAAATAGAAAATTAATCTTCTGAGTGAAAAATTGATCTTCTTGATTAAAAATTCATTTCTTTGTTTAAAAATTGATCTCTTGTGGTAAAAAATTCACTTCGGTTATTGAAAATTGAACTATTTTGTTGAATTTTCCATTTGTTCTATTAAAAAATTAATTTTTTAACTGAAAATATATTCCATTTTTGGTTGATAGTTCTTTTTTAAGGAGAAAATTTAGATATTTTGCTGAAAATTTGTCTGATTTTGCTACAAATTCATTTTTTTAGTTGAAAGTTCAGTTTTTTGGTTGAAAATTTTACTATCTGTTTAAAAATTCATTTTTTGCTGAAGATTCAACTGTTTAGTTGAATTTTCTTGTTTGAAAATTCATGTCTTTGGTTTAAATTCATGTCATCGGTTGCAAATGTTACTATTTTGTTGACATTTTCAAAATTAGAAATTCATCTTTTTTTGTTAAAAAATCAACTATGTGGTTGAAAATTCATGTATTTTGTTCGAAATTCATCTTTTTTGGCAGAAAATTAATCTTCTTGGTTGAAAATTTATATTTTTAGTTGAAATTTAATTTGTTAAGATGATAATTTAACCATTAATTTTTATTGGATGAAAATTAATTTTTTTATTTATTAAAAATGTATCTAGTTTAGTCCAAATTCAATC
>JAUELO010460957.1:0-12480 GCA_032357855.1 Amphibolips quercusostensackenii
TTTTGTTATTTTAAAAAAAAAAAAAAAAAAAAAAAAACATCAGATTCCGCTATGAATAGCACTGTCGGTCAATTTTTGTCCAAAAAAGGGGCTAGTTTTCATATTGTGTACCGAGTCCGGACAGCATCCTAATGGAAATTGTTAGGGAGATAGAGAATATCCATTCATTTTGCTTAATATTTTCAACGCTTGCCATAGAGCTAAAGTTTGCTTTAAAAGGAGACAAAGGCAGAAACTGGTTCTATTGGACAAAGGAAAGGGTCTACCATTAATGTCATCGTCATACAGACCACTTTGTATGCTTGACGTTATCGAGAGACTCTTTAAAAGGTGTATTCGGGACAGATTAAGAACGACAATCGTAGCAACAGAAGGCCTAGCTAATAACCAGCACGGCTTAAGGGAACGCAGGTTAACGCTAGAAGCGATTCGTGAAGCTCTCCAAGAGATGAAAAGGGATTGTAGTGGCAATCACCGAACAAGAAATGTCTGCATGATGATCAACCCTTGGTTGATCTTCGAGACTTCACAAGGCGTTTGCAGTGCTAAAGTCACTGCAGAAGTAGCTCAGGGCTCTATTCTTGGACGTAATTTATGGAACGTGGTATATGACGTGGCCCTAAAAATTGACCCCCTAGATTTAACGAGGCTGAGTGGCCATTGTCACTATGAGAGCTGAGAACTGGCTTAGCAACCACCACTTACAGCTAGCAAGCAAGAAGACAGAAGTTGTCGTTCTTACTAGGCAAAGGCACTTCAGCAAACCCTTTATAGCGGATATCGTGGGCGATTGCATTTAAGGAGCGAATGTGCTGAAGTACCTAGGCACCTATATTGACGAGAAACGCCAATTCGGGATACAGATTGTAACGTTGTGTTTCTAATGAGAGGCTAGGCCCTTCTTTATTTATCTCTCCGGATGCTTCAGTCTAGCCAAGAGCGAACATAGGGATAAATAATACAGCATCGCTTTTAGATTTGAAATAACAAAGAGTGGATTAATTCACATATAAGATACAATACTGAACTAATGCTAAGTGTGCGAGTGTGGCGGCGTGTGTGTCAAACGTGTGCGTGTGTGTGTGTGTGTGTGTGTGTGCATGCGCGTGTGCGTCAGGTCAGTCAGGTCGGTCAGGGCGATATTAGGTGGCAAAGGGAAACCCCCAGGTCGGCCTTAGGTAAGCTGAATGAAAGACAGCGTACCACTTTGCTCGATCGGCGACCATAGGTGTTCCAGGTAGTTGTGTATCGCGTCGGGCTCTTGAACGATCACGGAAACTGAGTTTGGTCTAGGTTTGTTATGGTCTTAATGTCTCAGAGTGTCTTAGAGGTCTTAGAGTGGCCTGCACGTACAGATCATTGTCCAATCTGGCTGTGCTGTCCGTGGCTGTATGTATTTCCATTGATTTGCTAGCAGGCGAGGGAAAGAGAATGTACGAAGCTAAAGCGCGAAGCGTAAATGCGTCTATAACAGCTACGAAGAAAATACTCACTTTTTAAAAAATAGATACTACCATAAAGACAGGGAAAAAGAGGAAGGTGGACTGCGAATACCCTCCAGAGGAGGCTGAAGACGCGGAGCACACTTTTTTCTGCTACCAGAGGCGGGCGACAGAAAAAAATTAACTAGAGACGGAGCTCGGCGTTGTCAAAAATTGTCAATGGTTGACGTGCCCGATGCGCTATTGTAGTGCTATTGTAGTTTTTTCACGTCCACTGAAGTAAACGCAGCTTGCTGCTGCAATTCCTGAATGGATAGAGTAAAAAAGGTACAAACGAAGAAAAACCAACTGTCAACTATAGGCAAACAGGGTGCAAAACGAGATGTGATAAATGCAACAGCAGCACCTCCTAAGGAAATGTCGAAAAAGGAAGACACGCACTCGCGAGGATGGGCAGCTGCGCTTACTTGCTTTTAGAGAGAAGGTGGTGACCTAAAATTAAACCTATCGAGACTAAGCCGATTTGAAACGAGTATTTCCTTTATAGAGATCGACGAATGCATGGCTAGGAAGTTAAGTAAAGCAGGTCACATCAAAATACGGCAGGTTAGTTGCCGTGTACGTCGGAGGATGCTAGTCAATAGGTGCTTTCGTTGTCAGGGCTTCGGACATTATTTTTAATCAATGTTGCGGAATGGGCATGCTTAATTGGTACATGGATAATACTGGCACCATATGAATATACTGGCTGTCATATGGATAAAAACGCATCCATTTTTGCAATAGTTGATATAGGTAATAGCGATGGCAATGTCTGGGCCAGGAGTTTGTAACGCGACCTAACAAACCAACAAAAAGGAAAAAGATACGCGCTTGTTCAGAGGCAGTCCTGATCAAGCCTACATCAGGAAAAAATTATGCAAACGTCTTGACACTGGTCCTCAGTAAAGTAAAGCTTGATAAAATGGGTCTTGAAGTCAAAAACACAAGGGAGACAAGGACAGGAGATCTACTGTCGAACTGGGCACAAGTGTAAACGCCAGAACTTAATTCAGTGAGGCACTGACAGCTGCTGTAGGCGAGGATGGACAAGTGTACCAGCTTGTTCCTATAGCCATGATAGATATAAGAGACTTGGACTCTACAATCGATAAGCAAGAGTTCAGGGATAAACAAAACAAATTGCTTGGACCTGAACAGGTGGTGATTTAAATATAAATTTATTTAAACGAAGTCGATGGGGATGCAGGATGGCTTTTATCAAAAGTGATGATAGCATTGCCAAGAATTTGGAAGATGTAGGCCACATCAAAAGTGGTTGGGTTAGCTGACGCATACGACGCAGGACATTAGTTACACGGTGCAATTGCTGTCATGTCTTTGTTCACATAGCTAAGCAGATAGATAACAATGTAAGTACAGATCATACCCCGGGATCCTACAGGTTATGGGTGTATAAAGACTTTTGTGAAAATAAGCAGAGATAGCGGTCATTATCCAGTGTAACCTGGGCAGGAGCAATGTGCCTCCAATTTACTGACCCGATTAGCGGCAGATCACAAGGCTGACCTGCTCATTATTTTGAAGCAATATTACATAATGGGCAGGCTTATTTGGTTATCGGTTCATAATAGCACTGCGGTCATATGGATTCAAAACGCATCTATGTTTCCAGTTGTTGATATGGACAAGGGTGATGGCTACGTTTTGGTCAGGAGTGGAGACACTACATACGAAAGCGTTAGTGTGTGTCGATGATAACCAACTTCAGAAATCGCAAATAATACAACGCCTAAAAGTAGTGCATTGGGACCCCCATGAAGTGTACTTGATGTAGAATCGATTTATTAAAATATAGGTAACGCAAGCGATCTGTTAGGGAACCAGCGTCGATTCCGCTCGGAAAGGTTTAGACCCAAAGGGCATGGCAGGGCAATCACATCGGTTTAGGGTGCCGGCGTATCTGCGAAGGGTGATCAGCGATTACCTGACTGATAAGGAGTTCCACTGAGGACCATCAGAGAAGAAAAATCACTGCGGGAGTGGCTCAGGGATCTGCATTTAGACTAGATCTCTGAAATGTAAAGTACAATGGAGTGTTACAAATGGTGCTACCAGGGTGGGTCGAATTAGATGGCTTTGCAAATGATGTTGCGGCAATAATATTAGAAAGGCATACAGAGCAAGCACAGTGAAGAGTAGCGCATGTCACCAACCTGGTCAACAACTGGCTGAAGAATCATGGGCTTTTATTGGCGGCTAGTAAGACTGACGAGGTTGTCCTTACGAGGAGTACCTCAATTCCAAGAAAGAAGAAGCCAAAGTCTCGAGATACATTGTGGTCTAAAAGTACTAACATTTTATGATAAAAATGAAAATAAGCACTAGTGCCTTTTATGCAAAATTCTACTGCTGTATTTTATTACTATAAAATGAAAAAATTTACCCAAAAAAATATACACATTGTTATCTACAATTGTTTCCCACTGGATCTTTTTATTTATTGTGTTTCTTTGGTATACAAGGAATTTTAAAAAACATAACTTAAAGTTGTCGAACGAGTTCTTTGTTGGTATCATCGTTTTCAGAGTTCTGTTGATTCTTTCCACAATGTTTGCTTTGGGGTGGTAGGGATGAGTATTAGTATGGTTGATGTTAAATTCATACGCTAGCTGGTAGAAAATTTTGTTTACAAATTCGGTCTTAGCATCATTGAAAAGTACTTGTGGTGTTTCCCAGCGATTAGTGATATTTTGACGAAAGGTAGCTTCTGTTTTCTTACCTGTAGCTACGCACAGAGCTATAATTTCTACTCATTTCGTAAATGAATCCTGGATGACTAAGATTTACTGAAATCGTATTTCACTTCTAGGGAGGGGGCCCATAACGTCTGCGGCTACAACTGTTCAGGCGTTTCCTACAATGCAATGTCTCATTAAGCCTGCAGGTACTTGTCAGGATTGTCGCGAGCTGATAATTCTTCAATTTTTAAATTCATAGCACCAGAAATTGATTGATCCTTTATTTTTAAATCTTTTAAAAAGGGTTATTTCAGTGCATTAAAGACAGCTTAGGATCTTTAATTGTAATTCTAATAAGTAGAATATTAGAAGTTATTTCAATTTCATTTTCATAGACGAAAATTCTATTTTTCAAAATAAAAAGCGTGAACCCATAATCTTCAAGAGTGCGATTTTTCGTAAAAGCTGAAAAGTCAGTTTCGCAATCTAAATAATCAATTATGATGAATTTTAAAGTTTCTTGGTATTTATTTCTCATTATTGCAGGAGCTTTTATTCTTGAAAGGGGTTTATTTCAAAGTACAAGAGGTACGTTCACCCTGCGACATACTTCAGGTTTCATTTTCCTGAAACCTAGAACATTCTGATTCAAATGTGTTTCCTCTGCGACAACCAAAAGAAAATATTTTTTTATTTTGTTTACATTCTGTAAACCTATAACCTCTTTTTCTACAGTTCCAACATTTGAAGGGCCTGTCACTTTTATAGCGGGGTCTGGAGGTGTCAAAAGGGTTGTTCGTTAGTTGGGGGTATCGGTTCTCAAAAGGGTAGGTTTTGGATCGGGCTTGGTTGGGGTAGATAGATCTCTAGCGGAATTGGGTTAATTTTTGAACTCTCCTCTAATATAAATTTTTTTTTACCTTTACGCTTATTCCGGCAATAAGGATCGTCCTAAATGAGAAAGCCGTTTATAATTATTGTTTACGCGATAGCTTTTTTCTGCAGAATACGCACGGTCTTCTCAATGTACAAAGCTTTTTATTTTGTTCCTTTCAATAGCTAAATTTAATCTAGGGAGGAGGATCCTATGTGCATAACTGATTTATTCACATTCCGGAATTTCAGAAGCCAACCTATCAAACAAGGTCCGCATACAGGTCCAGTAATCACTGACCGATTCCTTTTTGTCATAGCCGTAGGGACCCTCGGAACCACCTAAGAGCGATTTCCAAAAAGAAAAAGGAAATCACTCTCATCAGGTCTGCATCACAAATGGGCATTAGTCCTCGGCCGTCTTGGATGCGGATTAAAAAGGCGTCCGGATCTTCACTACAAGTGCTGGAATATTTCATGTTCCATTTGCGAAATCAGTATTATATAAATACCAGTGTCCGCATTGATAATCACAGTGTAAGACATATAAGAAGCAGGAATACACAAAAGTAATTATTTTCTTGAAGCAAACTTCATATAAAATGTAAACACAGGTGTTCATATAAATAATCAGCACAAAGAAGAAAAGGAATAATACTCAACAATAATTATTCTCTCAGGGCACAGTCAATATAAAATGTAAACACAGGTGTTCATGTAAGTAATCCAGAGTGCCTGCCATAAAATCAACCACTAAGATTTATAATTATATTTTCCTTTAAGAAGATCTTAAATTGTTAATTAGATACTTGAGGACTTCACTGAAAAGTATTATTCATGAACAAAATAAAATATTCTGGAATATGCGAAATTCAAAATGAGGGATAAGCTTTGTAATTTATAAGGGACCGTTTTTTGAATTTTGGACCCCACATTGGGCGCCAAATTGTAACGCTTTTTTCTATTAAAAAGCGAAAAAAGATAAAGTTTAGGTGGTCTTTCCAAAAAGCGCACAACGGATTTTAATTGAAAGAAACAAAATAACAATTTTAAGATGACATAGATTTTCAAGCGACAGTCCTTGCTTGGGACAAAGGTAAATAAATTAAACCAAAGTTAGTGAACAACGACAAAGATATTCGGAATTTGCATTTCAAATAAAAAAGAACAAGAACCTGATTGAAGGCTAAACTTTTCAGGCTAAACGGCAAAGGGAATATTACAAGCCTCAGTCAATAGGACTTACTTAAAAATAAAAACTTTTAACAAGGCAGTTTTAACGAGTACTTAAATTTTCAATGAAAAAAAATAATTTTTAACAAAAAGGCAAATTCTAAACAAAACAGTATAATATCGAAAATATTAATGTTTAACCAAAAATTAAATAGTTACATTTTCAGTTGAAAACAATAACTCTCTTTAGGAAATTGATTTTCTAACATTACAGCTTATTTTGCAAACAAAAACATAAATTTACGATTTAGTGACGAACTTTTAACAAAAAATTAACTTTCAACCAAGTAGTTGGTTCGCAGCGTTACTTTTACTGACCCCTGTTTCACTCCAACCAAACCTTTACTAAACTTCGATTCTGACGCAATTCCCTTACCCCTCAAATTGGGAAAATAATTTATAGAAGGCCCTTTTCCTGCCTAACAACAAAGACTCACTTTGCGTCTTCAAAGCACTTACAAGAAAGCGATTAGAACAAACTTGTGCTGCATAATATTATATAGTGAACCAAGGCACATAAATAGCCTTTGTACGGCCGAGCGTGAGTTCGCAAAAACGAGGCGAAGCCGAGGTGCAGACGAGCTTTTGCAAACACACGAGACCGCGAAAAGACTTTGTCCCTTTGGTTAACATGATATTTTATGTAATGAGATTATGCTTTTAGAGATTTCTCATGATATTACGTCCCGATTTTGAGGTTAGTTAAAAAAAACAGGTACCCCGCAGAAAAGTGCGTGTGGGTCGAACCAACTAAGGAGCATGCGCGCGCATCTCCTGCGGACAATTAAGTGCACTTTACAGGCATTGGCCAGTAAAGTACCCCACCACCAACAAAGACCTACTTTTCTGCACTAAAACACGCCCAGATAACAAGGAAACCATACTCGCGTTATATAAAAATTCAGATCTCTTTTGTTGCAGATTTAAGTTTAATATTCAATCTTTTCTCTGATGATGATCCTAATTTTCCTTTTCATCTTCCTCGTGGCAGACTTTTATTATCTTCTTCTAAAAGAAATCGTGCATCTGAGGTCAACCTGAATCATTCTCCTGCTAAGTCTGCTCTTCGTGTAAGGTCCGGATCTTACACTGCCAGGCGTCCTTTATTTACCAGGTTGATGTGCCCTCCTAAAAGGCTTTCTTCTTCTGACAAATATGGATATGGACTCTGACAACTAAAATTTATTCGTCCTATTCCAAAAAGAAATCGCATCGTATATTCGAACTTGAAAGAAACACTTTTTCTGATGATAAAGCACTTCGAATAAAAGAAGAATATAATTCCTCTTTTCTGATGATGACTCGGCAACAAATTGTACTATTAAAAACGATGATGAGGCCTTTGCGATATTAGTGATTTTAAATGTTCTTGACAGAATATATACATATGCTGCTCGCAAAGAGAGATGGTCTAAAATTAGCATGAAAAGCGTCAAGATTACCTTACTGTCTACAGGGAAAATTGCTGGAACTCTAGTGGGTAACCGCTGCTCAATAAAGTTAAATTTTAAACTAGAGTATCTAATTCCCTATAAGAACAATCCTTCAGAACATCAATTTTTGAAAAATGTAAAAATAAAATACATATAATATTGTTTATGATCCGATGTGAAATCGAGATGTTACAAGTACCTTCTAGTTAATAGTAAAACTATCAAGTCATTGTATTTGTCAAAGTTTTTATTGAGCGCCTTAGTGAAGACTGACTTGACTCTAACTCACCTTACCACTACTTCTGTCATGCCGGAGTTCTGGCTGCTAAGTAACTAAGTTCAATGCGACTGGCTATTGTAAAAAAAAGCTTTCTGTACAAAAAGTTAATAAAGAATAGCTTAACGAGATATTTGTGTTTATCTTAATAAAATTCTTCCCCTTACAACTTAATGAATCAATAAGTTATAGACCTCAGCATGTTTCCACTATGCATAGAAAACTGATCGTTGAAGGAGCGAAGAAATTAAGAATTGATGAATTGTTTAATACGACCCGGATAGGCCTAGTCTGTAGAATTTGGTTTCAAAACCTAATATTACTAGAAATTGAACAAAGTTCAAGCTTATTAATTGCAGGGCACGGAAAAATTATTTTAATGAAGTTATTCCAAATTTCTTGTCCTGGAAAAGACTTGGAAAGTTTTTTGAGATCGACGAATGCAAACGTGATGCAATGAAATTCAACCTAAAAAATTTTTAAGCAGTTTCATTTCGAGAGAAATACAATAAAAGATGTTGATCGATGCATTATCTCCTTAAATACAATTTTTCGATCCATATTCAGTAGGATGGTTCAAATTTTTGTTTTTGAATTTTGATGCGTACATCCCGGAAATTTTCTCATGAGAAAAAAATACGTTTTTGTACATTTTATTCAGAATGGTCAATATCAGGTGAATCAAGTTAAAACACAACATTTCTTTTCACAATTAACTATAGAATTAAAATAAAATACTTCTTTTTTACATATGACACCTATAAGTATATTTTAAAGGGTCCCAAAAACACGCCACAAAAGAAAAAATGGGTTTTAGAATTTTTGGGCGTCAATTATGATTTTTTTGCAGATATTTCAATGAAATTTGTTTCTAGTACATAGAATATAACTCGATAATGACAATTAGATCCCTAATAAATTTTTTAAACAATTTATTATTGTTTTTGACCATTTTCTCTTGTTAGAATAGAGTTAGAAAGTCGCATCTTTTTTAACAAATTTCCACTTTTTGTCTAATCTTTAATTAGAATATGGTAATACTTAATAAATGTTAACAAAACTAATTGTTTTGACAATTTATCATTATTTTTAATAATATTCTTTCAGAATAATGATACAATTTTGCTGTTTTATCTGATATTTTCAACTATTTGTCTACTTTGCGCATAGAGTGAGTTAATAATTAACCTAATTTAGTAAAAATAATACACTAAACAAATTATTATTATTTATAATTATCTTCTTTTCAATCTGTGCTGAGAAAGTGCAACTTTTTCTGAACTTATAAATTTTTTGTACACTTTTCACTAAATAGAGTGATGATTAATACAAGTTAATAAATATGCTTTCTTAAACAATTAATTATGGTTAAGAACTGTCTTTTCTTAAATAGTTTGCCTAAACAATTATTTTTGCAAAATCAAATTGAATATTAACTTATGCCAAATGAAAAGTGAACAAAAAGTGTAACATTGCAAAAAAACGCAGTTTTTAGCGTTATTCAAAAGAGAATATAACAGTAAAAATCAATTTGTCTGAACAATCATTCTAGGTAAACTTAGTGAACTATTACCTCACGCTTATAAGAAATTAAACAAAAAGTGGAAAGTTTTGGAAAGTTTTGAAAAGAATCGCGACTTTCTATTTCTATTCAAATCGAAAAATGCTGAAAACAATGAGAAATTATTTAAACAATTTTTGTAAAAAAATCATAATTAGCACCAAAAATTTGCAAAGCCCATTGTTTCACTTACGGGGTTTTTTCCGGGACCCTATAAAATGGACTTCTGAGGACGATATAAGAAATATTATGTTACGTGCAAAGTTACCTTCTGCTAAGAAATTTACGGACATTCCTGTTTTACAAACCAAGTTTTAACGTCGTGCAATTATCGAAATATTGATTAAGTTCCTATGATAAGTTGGCAGTCGCGTTAACTCTTTGTAGAGGTAATAACTAAGCTTCCATTCCATGCTAAGTTACTTCTTGTCGATAATGCGGATTTAGCAGTAGGCTTCTGTAAAACACAAGATTCGATATTCTTGTTTAATATTATACTAGATTATACAATAAAGTTTTAAAGTATATGTTTATGGCTACGCAGTACCTTTTATGATACTTATGGATGCGCAGTAGCCTTTTACAGCTCTTAAAGATGCGCAGCAGATTTCTACAATAATCACAGATGATAAATACAATTCAGTATTTTACCAGATTGCGCAATAATGTTGAAATATATTCTTATAAGGAAAAGACGGTAATGTATTTCTGTTATTCGACGAGATAACTCAAATCGATAGTGTTGATGTTTAATTTTCAGTGTGTGAAAAAGATTCTTGACTGTATGATTGTTACCATCCCTAATGATGATACAGATTCCTTGTATTGATTTATATTTATTGTTAAAAATAACGCGTTTCTGAGAAAAGATTCTTATTCCGATCTCTCTAGTAGCTTAGTGGGAGAACACCCGACCTGTAATCGGAAGACCTGTGGTTCTATTCCCAGCGGAGCGATAAAAAAAATCTATTTTTAGAAAAAAATTTATGTAATAATTTCATCCTAGTCTGAAAATATGTTAATGTATCTCTGTTATTTGAGGAGATGCCTTTAATCGATAGTGTTGATTTCTAATTTTAAGTATGTGGAAAAGATTCTCTGCTGTACGATTGTTACCATCTCTAATAATAATACAGATTCCTTGCATTGATTTACATCCATTGTTAAAAATAACGTCTTTTGAAAAAAGATTCTTATTACGATCTCTCTGGTAGCTTAGTGGGAGAACACCCGACCGGTGATCGGAAGACCTGTGGTTCTATTCCCAGCGGAGCGATGAAAAAGATATTTTTTTAGAAAAAATTTATGTAATAATTTAATTCTAGTCTGAAAAGATGTTAATGTATCTCTGTTATTTGCGGATTGGCTTAAATCGATAGTGTTGATTTCTAATTTTTAGTGTGTAGAAAAGATTCTCTACTGTACGATTGTTACTATCTCTAATAATAATACATATTCCTTGCATTGATTTATATCCATTGTTAAAAATAACGTGTTTCTGAAAAAAGATTCTTATTTCGATCTTTCTAGTAGCTTAGTGAGAAAACACCTGACCGGTAATCGGCAGACCTGTGGTTCTATTTCCAGCGGAGCGATGGAAAATATCTTCTTTTTTTTCAAATTTAAGTAATAATTTCATTCTGGTCTAAAAAGATGTTAATGTATCTCTGTTATTTGCGTATTGGCTTAAATCGATAGTGTTGATTTCTAATTTTTTGTGTGTGGAAAAGATTCTCTACTGTATGATTGTTACCATCCCTGATGATGATACAGGATTCTTGTATTGATTTATATCCATTGTTAAAAATAACGTGTTTCTGAAAAAAGATATTTATTTCGATCTCTCTAGTAGCTTAGTGGGGGGACACCCGACCGATATTTGTAAGACCTATGGTTCTATTTTCAGCAAGGCGATAAAAAAGATCTTTTTTTAGAAAAAATGTATGTAATAATTCAATTCTAGTCTAAAAAGATGTTAATGTATCTCTGTTATTTGCGGATTGGCTTAAATCGATAGTGTTGATTTCTAATTTCTAGTGTGTGGAAAAGATTCTCTACTGTTTGATTGTTACCATTCCTAATGATGATACAGATTCCTTGTATTGATTTATATCCATTTTTAAAAATAACGTGTTTCTAAAAAAAGTTTTTTATTCCGATCTCTCTAGTAGTTCAATGGAAAGAACACCCGACTGGCAATCGAAAGACCTGTTGTTCAATTCCCAGCAAAGAAATGGAAAAGACCTTTTTTCAGAAATAATTTATTTATTTAATTATCTATTTAATAACCCTATGCACAGTAAATTTAATTTCTATCGAATTATTATGATTTCTAGCACTCCTCATCTGAGCATTCGGGTCGTTAATTAATTATTTGTCATCGTCCGCGAAAAAAGGGACTTGACGCGGGATAGCTTCATTTTACAAAAAGAGTGGCTGAATACATACACAGTAGAATCAAATTCGAAAAAGCTGTACAAAACGCCCAACAAACATGTCTTTTTAATACTATTCTTTTAATGCATTTCTTAAGAGGACAGTTAGAACCATCGAGTTCTTGGAACTAAACGAAACAGCTTTTAAAACTTTGCCTAAGCCATCACTTAAAATGTAGCAGTCGAGTGGGTGTCATCGTACGCGCAAAAGCTGCTGAAAAAAACGTTCAGCTGCGAAAGTGAGTTAAAAATCTTTGGAAGAAATTGATTTTTAATTTCGCAACATGTCTGTGACACAGAAAGGTATGTAGAGTTGAAATACTTTACGGGGTCTGGCTATTAAATAACGAGCCTGGTTACGAAAAAGGGTTTTATTATAAAAATTATTCTATATTCGAATGCTCTCCTTTAATATACTCCCCTCCCCTTGCCACACACCTTTCCATACGTTTTTTCCATTGATCGAAGCAGTGCTGGATGTCTTC
>JAUELO010460969.1:0-12479 GCA_032357855.1 Amphibolips quercusostensackenii
ACACAGGGAGTATCAATCCATTACTGGATCTACTTATCAGGTTTTTTTCTTCTGCGCTGCAGGCGTATATCACGCTTTTCGGGTATTTTTTTTTTTTTGATCAAGTATTAAATAAATAGACGTGTAGTCTCTCAAAAATCTTTCTCAAGAAAAGGAAGATTTTCGATGAAAATGAAATTAGCTGTAGGTTTCCGTCTGTTGACATGGCGATTATTATCGTGTCCAGACGTCTTAGCGATACATCTGTATATATGTACGCTGGATTCTCTTGTGTACGCGTTTGCCAGATACGAGAGCACGTTTCTCCTAATAGAGAGAACCCACGTGACGTGACACGGCATTTAAACTTCCAGGAATTCCATGTCTAGTTCTGAGCGAATAGTCAGAATTTCTTGGTAGGGAATTCCTGTAAATAAGTTCGTCGACAATCAGCATTAGATTAATGGCTGGATGAATTTATTCTTATTTGGTTGTTAGAATACGTTTTTCTTGTCCTTTCTCAACACGAGCAGGGCCTAGTTAAGATAAATGAATTATCTTTTGTTTGTACTTAGAAACAGTAAGATTTTCTTATAGATATTAATAAGTAGAGTCCTGTTTTCAAAAAAGGGAATAAATATTCTTTCTCTCTTTCTCTGAGTTTCTTTTAAACAAATTTTAGTAATTTGAAGAGATAATAAAGCTAACATTCTAAAAAGTAAATTTTTTTCCGCTAGGAGATTGCACATTCTTTCTTATATTTAATTTAAGTAGGGAAAAGGGATTCCGCAGAGTGGCGTTACCAGTTGGATTCGCGAGTCACGATGATAGAAAATCAGCGATTTCAAATATCTCCTTAGAAAGTGAGTTCATAACCCAGGATAGTGATACTGAGTGCTTCTTACAATTCCATAAAAATTCCCACTTGCATTCCGGAAGGAAGGCATTCAATTACGCCACAAAGGTAGAATTGCTTCAGTGTTTATGAGGTTACAGATCCATTTACTTACTTGAAAATTTTACTTCTTGGATAAAAGTGGAATTTACTTTTGACAAAAATTGTTAATAAACACGCATTATTTTAATTAAAAATTTATCTTTGATCAAAAATTTAACTAATAATTAGTTGAACATCAAATTTTTTGTATCTAAAATTTTAAATATTTCTGTGGAAAATGTAATTATTTTACTAAATGTACGTTTTTTTGCAAACAATAAGATTTTTATTTGAAAACTTTTCTATTTTTAAATAAAAATTTATTTTTTCCCCCTTGCTTTAATTGTTAAATTCGTCTCTAATGAGCCGAAAAGTAAGGTAGTCTGGAAGTCTGTTTTTTACTTGTTGATCTCTTTCATGATTTTTCAGCATAAAATATATTTTCATAAAAAAATAGTTTTTTGTTCGATCTTAAAATGAAAATCAATTTTTTTTTTCAAACTTTTTACTATTTCGCTAGAAATAAAGATTTTTTACTTAAAAATTCAACTACGTGTTTAAAAATTTATGTACTTTGTGGCAAATTCATCATTTTTTATGAAAATTGATCTTTGTGTTTGAAAATTCTTTTTTCCTTTAAAATTTTTAGCTATTCTAGTTGAAGATTCATCAGTTTAGTCGAAAATCAATTTCTCTAACTGAAAAATTTAACTGTTTCATTTATAGTCGAAATCAATCTTTCCTAGTTCAAAATTCAAGAATTTAAATAAAAATTGGTCTTTTTCAGTAGAAAAATCAACTATATTTTTGAAAATACACGTATTTTTAAAAAAAGCGTTTTTTTAAAATATAAAATTATCTTTTTCTTTGAAAGTTTATCTTTTTGTCTAAAAATAATTCTTCTTGGCTAAAAAATCAAGTATTCCAGTTAAATATTAATCATCACGGTTGAAAACTCATCTGTTCAGTTGATAATAAAATTATTTAGTTGCAAGTAAAACTCTTTTGTTAAAAATTATTTTAACTTTTAATTCTAACTTTTCAATTATTCTAAATTATTTTTTAGTTAAAATTTATTTTTGGTAGAAATTAATCTTCTTGATTAAAAATTCATCTTTTGGGTAAAAAATTGAATTATTTCCTTTTAATATTTATTATCTTATTTAAAAATTGATCTTTTTGGTTTTAAATTTAACTATTGTAGTAAAGGATTTACAATTTTAGTCGGAATTGAATTACTTTGTTCAGAAATGTAACTATTTCTTTTTAGTTAGTTTTTTTTGTTGAATGTAATTTTTGTAATTGAAAATTTAACTTATTTTACTTGAATATTGAAAATTATCTTCTTCTTTAGAAGTTAATCTTTTTGTCTAAAAAATTCTTCTTATCTGTTAAAAATTTAAGTATACCAGGTAAATATTTATCATTTTGATTAAAAATTCATCCATGAGGTTGGAAATAAAATGATTTGATTGAAAAATTGTTTTTCCTTTAGATAAAGAGGGACTTTTTCCGACAATTTAAATACATATTTTTTTGTTAAAAACTTTTTTTTCTGTTTTGGCTAAAAATTATTTTATTTTTTAACTGAAAATGTAACTATTATACCATTTTAAAATTTCATAACAATTAGTGAAAACTCTTTTTTTTTTGTTAAACATTCATTTTTTTACTCAAAATTCAATTTTTCTATTTTTGGTTGAAAATGATATTTTTCAGTTGAAAATTCGTCTGTTTTGGTAGAAATTGAACTTCTTAGCTGAGAATCCATATTTTTGCTCTAATGTTTTATTATTTTATTTGAATATTCATCTGATAGTCGAATATTTAATAGTCTTGGTTAATAATTCATCTGTTTAGTTGAACATCAGTTTTTTAACTTTTGATCGTAACGGTTTTGGTTGACAATATTTATCTTTTTTCAGTAAAAATTAATTTTTGTTAGTTTAAAAATTAAACTATTTCAGTTGAAGATTCATTGTTTTTGTTAAAAACAAATGTTTTTGGTTCAAAATTCAACTATTCCATTCGGAATTCATTATTAAGATTGAAAATTCATAATTTAAGATTGAAATTGATTTTATTAACTAAATCTATTTCATTTTCTATTCTATTTCTATTCCACTACTATTCCATTTACGTTGGAAGTTAATTTTTTTTTATTCAAAATTCAACTATTAAGTTAAAAATTTGTCAACTCTTATTGAAAATTCAACTATTTTGTTAACAATTTATTTTTTTTTAATTGTTTTTTTGTTGGTAAAATATTGATCTTGTTCTTTGTAAATTCATCTTTGTGGTTGAAAATTCAAGAATTTCAGTTAAATATTCATCATTACAGTTGCAAATTTATTATTTTGGCTTGAAATTCTAATATTATAAATAATTTTTTTACTAAAAGCTTAACTTTCTCATTTATGTCGGAAATTTATATTTTTTGGTAAAAAATTTAAGTACTTGTTTTAAAATTTAGTTACTTTGAAATTTTTCGCAATGTGTTGAAGGATGTTTAGAATAAACGTGATAAATTAAAATAAATGTTTGACTTTTGGGGCAAATATAAATATTATACTTTTGTTTGACCACAAATACTGAAAAACTTGACCGGGAGAAACCTGGAAATTACCGCCATTCAGGAATCGTCCGACAAAAATCCACTCTGATTTTTCTCTAAAATAACTGAAAATATACATGCAAAAATAAATTTTAATTAGAAATGTATTTTGTTAGTTATAAAAGAAGATATCACATTCATTTTTGTCTTTTTCTTACTCTTAAAATTTGAATTTCAAAAGGTGAAATATTTGTAAAAATATAAACTATTTGGCAGAAGATAACCTTGTTTGTTAAAAAATCATATTGTTGAGTTGAAGATTTCACATTTTTGTACAAAATGCAGATGTTTGTTATAAAAATAATTTTTGTTGTTGAAAAATCATATATTTGGGTTAGAAATTCAACTCCTAAAAACTCGCGAAATAATAAACGTTTTCGGACTTTAATCGGCTTGTATTGTAAGTAATTTTTCATAGGATTTGCCAATAAATATTTTTTTGAATTCAAACAAAATTTCTTTAAATCACAGAATCTTCTTCATTACCAGCTTTTGCTCCAAAAAACAATCCTAATTTTGAAGGTTGCAGACATCTTTATTTTGCATTGCCGACTGATGTTCGGCTGCGCACATCGAGGCACAGATATATTGTCATAGACTGGCCAGGACTTTCTGTAATACCAGCACGCTATTTTTCACATCAGGAACTTATACAATTTCTTTAAAACCTTATTAAAAATATTCACAACTTTTCTACAATTCGTCGAGGACCTAATTTGGCTTCTTACTTAAATTTTGTGTAGTAAATACAGAACTCTTTTTCCTAGACTATTATCGAGAATTACAAGAGTCGTTTGCATTAAGAATCCAAAAGTTTAAAATCTTTTGCTAAATGTCATTCAAGATCTTCAACATTTTAATACCCGTCTAAGACTCCTGGACTAATTCTACACTTTTTATTGGACAAATTTTTCGTTATACAGGGTGTCCTGGACACAAGTGTCCGTACTTGTATAGCCGTGTAAAAATTCAAAAAATGAATCGAAAATTCTTTTTGCAAAAATCACTTAAAGTTTAGGTTTTTGAGTTATTAAGTAGTTAAATTAGACCAATCAAGAGCGCAATACGCGTACTTGAGCGGAAGTCCAGCGCAGTGTAGTGACTGTCGCGAACCCTAGCGCGGCGTTTGCTTCGTTAACACTAGGTTGGACTCTTGCTCAGGTACGCGTATTACGCTTCTCACTGGTCCAGCTTATATACTTAATAACTCAAGAACTAAAACTTTTACTGATTTTCGGAAAAGGAATTTTCGATTTATTTTTCAAACTTTTATGCAGCTATATCATTCCGAACACTTCTGCTTGAAACACCCTGTATATATCGTTAAAAAACTGATTTTTTTAAATGAAGCAAATTTTAAAATCAGCAATTTTATTTAATCACCAATATATATATATATATATATATATATATGTATGTATGTATGAGTGTGTGCACGTGCGTGTGTGTGCATAGAATAAATTGTTTCAAACAACAAATAAATGTAGGAATTATATTTAATTAAATTAGAAATGTTTTAAATTCTTAACATTTAAACAAATAAATAAAGTTGAAATTTCATAATCGAAGTGAAAAAAGAAAATTTTCGGCTTAGCAAGATATTAAATTTTATTATTGTAAATAATTATAATTAAAATTGGTTTATGTATTAAATTATTCTCATTTCATCTAGATTTTTTCAAATGCATCAGTATTATGTTTTGTCTCTTACAGAAAACTAATCTACGTTGTTTGAATTAAAAACACACACTTAACTGATAACATTACAAATTTCTGTACTATTTGTCATACACTTTGCCAGAGATTAGTTATTTCACAATATAAAAAAAATTGAGTTCCAAATCCTGGGTTGGGAAAATGACAGAAAGTTGTTTATCAAATCTGTTTGTATTGCCATTGGTATTAGTTATGTAAAATTTTGAAATTTAACATGATATAATTTAACGGAACTGAAATATGAGGTCTTCAAATACGGTTAACATCTATGTCTTATCGTAATTGTAAATTGTGAATCATCTTTTCTTTGTAATTCAGCAAATAATCAGTCTATTTGTATTTTAGGTAAATAGTAACGAAATTTTCAGGAATTAACCTTAAGTTACGCAAACATGTTTGTAATTTATTGTTACATGTGAAAGCACAAAATTTTTTGCGAAATTTTCATATACGTTGTATCAATATTATCAATATCATTATTCCGTGATAATGAAAGTAGTAGAGCAACATGGCTTCTGAAGCACGCCCCGACAGATGGCGCTACCGTCGCCACTACCGACCAAGAAATGGTTTTGTTCCATTCTAAGTTACCTTTATCAGGTAATTACCGTTGCTCAGTATTTATTATCGGTCGGTAACACAGTCTATTACCATTAGTCGGTAAATCAGGGAGGTCGGTAACTTTCTATGTTATCATTTTACCATTGGTCGGCAAGGTAGGGAGCAACTTTACCATCAGTCGGGAAACAGAGAGGTCAGACAATTTTTATATCCTCCTTCTCCTCCTTCTCCTTACTTAGATGGTTAACTTCCATCTCTTGTTCATCTATCTTTTCATCATTTAGCTCATCGTTACTCTCTTTCTGATCGATCACATGATTATACTCCTTGTCTTTATCCACATAATAATCAATATACTTATTATTTCTCTTCATAACTTATGCCTTTTCTCAAATTTCTCGCTTGAAACATCTTTATTTAGAGTCTCAACATACAAATTCTTTTTCACATTCGAAGTTGAGTCATATTTACGTTTTATTCTAGTACATATTTCGTTCCGTACCTGTGGACATGTCAACTATATTTTTCCTGTTCCTGGTGTTGAATTTCCTTTAAAGGTTGCGCACTTTTGCCGGTGGACTTCACGCAGCTCTGCAATGACTGAAGTATTAATATTGTCAGTCTCATCATTGTTCTTTATATCACTTTGAATCATGTTGGGATGTCATGAGACAACTGAAGAGAAACAACTTCATAGCAGTTAGATTTTTCATAGTCATAAATGTCGGAAGAGAGATTCTGTGCTTTCTTGCATGAGTATGTCTGATTTCTCTTCAAGTTATCGACTTGTGAAAAATCTTTCCAATAATTTTGACAGGTAAAAGTCATCTTAATACTGTTCAGAAGGTAACTGACGATCATGTCCGAACACATTAATAGTCATTTTAATATTGACGTTATATTCAATACCACTCACTCGATATATGATTTCCACCTCCTTCTCTTTCTCCTCCTACTTCAGCTCCCCCTTTTCCTCTTCCTCTTCCTCCTCCTCATCCTTCACCTTTTTTGTATTTTTTATCTCCTCCTGCAGTTAACTACGGTTTTTTTAACCAAAGAGTTGAAGCCTTAAGTCTTTGCTTGAAAATACAACAGTTTTTAACTGGAAAAGGAGCAGGAAAAGGAGCAGGAGAAGGAGATGGAAAAGAAGGGAAAGTTGGGGAAGGTGAAGGAGAAGGAAATCATATATTAATTCAGTGTGGTTAAATATAACGTCGGTATTTCAATGACCATTAACTTCTTTAGACATAATCGTCAGTTACTCTCTAAGCAGTATCAAGATGACTTCCACCTGTCGAAATTGTTTAAAAGATTTTTTCACGAGTAGATAATTTGAAGAAACATCAGACGTACTCATGCAGAAAAGCACAGAATCTTTCTCTAAAAGTTGTTGGCTATGAAAAATCTAACTGCTATGAAGTTGTTTCTTTCAAATTGTCTTATGACATCCTGAAAGGATTCAAAGTGATATCAAGAACAATGATGAGACTGATGGTAGCAATACTTCAGTCATTGCAGAAATGCGTGAAGTCCTTAGGCAAAAGTGTGTGTAAATATGACTCAACTTCAAATGTGAAAAAAAATTGAAATGATGGATGGATCAAGAAGAAAATAAAGGTACGATAAATAATGAGAAGATAGATAAGCAAAAGATAGAAGTAGACCATCTGAATAAGGAGGAAACAAGGTGTTCTATCTTGAACGCTTTTCATTGCGTCATACTGATCTAAACGATCTTGTACATGAACTAGGAAGAATTAGCGTAGTACTTGTAGAAATAAGCTGAATTCTTAGCGCACGCTAAACATAACTCTTGCAGGTTAATACCTTTTAACGTTGGCGGAATCCCAGCGGGCACAGTAGTGAAACACAACATTTTTCAATTTAATTCTCATTACCGAGTGTTGATGTTGGTTTTGAAGTTCCTAGCGCATAATACACATGACACTTGCAGGTTAATACCTGTCAAAGTTGGGGGAATTCTTATAGCACGACTCTAGCAGGTTGATATTTGTTAAGGTTGAAGGATTGCTCGTGAAAACTGGAATAACACATCGTATTTCAATTAAATTTTTACCTCACCGCACGTTGATGTTGGTCTTGGATGAAAGTACTGAGTGACGCCATTAGTTATTTACTTCTGATATAGCAACTCAGGTTTCATATATATGCATTACCGACCAGCCTCTGCACTACCAGCCAATCTGCATTACAGACCGATAGTAATTACCTGATGTGGGTAGCTTAGCTTGGAACAGAATTTAATACTTAGCATGGAACAGAACCTTAGACTAAGAATGAAACAGAACCTGCTTACCAACCACAGCGTTTTACCTGAATAGCATGGAGCAGACTCTTATAATTACCGACCTCACTGCTTTACCCACTAATGGTAAAATGATAACATTTAAATTCACCGACCTCTCTGTTTCACTGGCGGATGGTCAAGTTGCTTTCTACCTTACCAGCTGATATTAAGTGATAATATAAAAAGTTACCAACCTTACTGTTTCACCGACTAATGGTCAACTTGCTTCCTACCTTGCCGCCCGATAATAAAATTATAATATAAAAACTTACTGACCTTCCTGTTTTACTGACTGATGGTGAAGTTGATTTCTACCTTACTGACTGATAGTTAAATCACAATTTAAAAAGTTATCGGCCCCTTTTTCACTGACTAAGGTAAAGTTGATCTCTACCTCACCGACCGATGGTAAAATGATATAAAAAGTTACCGACTTCACTGTTTCACCAACTGATGTTATAAATTTTTTTACCGACTTATGACAAATACCGAGCGATGGTAATTACCTAATAAAGGTAACTTAGCATGGAACAGAGCCATTTTTCGGTCGGTAGTTGCGACGGTAGCGCCATCTGTTGGGTCGTACTCCAGCAGCCTTCTTGCTCTACTAATAATGACTGAAAATTATAAAATTTGTAACTGAATTTTTTTTAAATTATACTAAATCTAAAAAAATTGTTACTTATTTTTCACCTTATTTATCGTCATTTTCCGAATGACATAATTACATAATGACATAATTTTTAAAATCCTAAAATTTAAAATTTTCTAAATTAGACAACTCTTGAAATCAGTAACTTCTGATCCTAATTACTAAAGTTTTCAATCGCAAAAAAAAAATTATTTTTTTATATTAATGTCGTAAAAATAGGGATTTCTGCAGGTATACGTGCACAGCTTAAAATTTTTAAAATTTCTTTTGATTTTAAATCTGTTCAGCATGCAGTATTCACGATACAAAATAAAATATTATTCTCAAAAATATAGAAAATATTATGTATAAATATTTTCATTTGTTGAAAATTTTAATTTGAGGTTATTAGAAATTCTAAGAATTTATTTATTTCAAGTGTTTGCTTATTGCGTAAAGTAGAAATTTTGAAATTTTAAACATTCTTGTTTCAAAGATTACAAAATTAAAAATTTCTGAATCTTTCCAGTTAAAATGACTTTTACTCTCAGAATATTTCAATTTGCGGTCTAAATATTTTTGGCAGTTCCATCTTATACCTTAATTTGAAATTTGAAAAATTTGCTATTCCGGTGATTATAGTTTAGGTACTTTTCAACATTCGGTATTTTTACTTTTTGGCAAAATAATGTCATCCTATATAATTTGATCTTCTTTGGGAGATCAGAGAACAATTCTTTTTAAATCTGAACATGCACACTAGCCTAAATTGTCTCTTTTTAGTCAAAAATATTATAAGAAAAACTTAAAATCATTGTTTTTATTTTTTTTAATGCTAAAAAATGCTAAAAAAATTATACCCTTTTCTATTGTCATACTTGTAAACGCGCTTCTAATATTGTTATATTAATAATCAGCAGATTAAAAAAATACCTTAATCACTTTATAAAAATTTTTCTATCTGAAGAAAGTAAATTATTCAATGATTTTTGCGTGGATAGACACGGGTACCATAAAGCTCGGTGAAGTCGCTCACGTAGGGTGATGCTGATCAGCTTTTAATTTATATTTTAAAATTCAATATTACATTTCTTAAGGCTAAAAATTAAAGATAATCAATTGTTTTAACTATAAGAGCTGTCAAACTTTATTTTGAAATTTATTTGGTGCAAATTTTTTAGCGAGCAGCTTTGCCCTGCATAAGCGACATTATTCCGTTTTACAATAATGAGATTTTAAAAAAAGTGAACCAGAAAAAGTGTTTCTGAAAATTGCTGAATTTTTTTGTAATTATCACCTATTGTGTATTTCTTTAGAGTTAACATTTCAATGCTTGAAAATGAATGTGCGTAAATAAAAATACTAAAAACGTTAGAAAAGTGGTTGGGGGTATGGAGTAAAGGTGAGTAAGTAAGTGGGATGACAAAAAAGGTAATATCAATGTATTTTAATTACAGAAAAAAATTGAGGTTTTCGAGAGTGATCGGCCTCTCACGCAGTTCAGCCAACTTTTTCAACATCGAAAATTACGTCCTAATGGTCAAAAAATTGAAAAATTAAATTTAAAATTTGAAATAAATGTAAAAAACACTTTCGAGATATCGCTGTGCTAAATTGAGTCATAGAAAAGACTTATTCAAAGAGAGTTTTACAAAAAATGTCATAACGGTAGAGAGATCGTTAACACAATTCTCCTAAGATTTATGTGAATGAATTTACCATTTTTGAAGGTGAGCAAATATTGTACGGCACGTGTTTTGAAGGTTGGACTTTGAATTGTAAATGAAAAGATTTATAAAATACAAATAGCTGAGTAGAATAATTTCCACCTCTCCAGTCCACCTCATAATTACGTGTATGTGACCTAATTTTGAAAAAAATAATGCAATAACGATCAGTTTATATATATTAGCTCTAAAGGAACAATAGAATATTAAGTTGCCCCAAAAATTATTGAATGATTTGTTTTCTCTGTATTTAAAAAACATGAATTTTGCTGTTATTCTGTTCTTAAGCTTGGCTACTTTTTTTACTTTTTTGGGTAAGTATAATATCTTATATTATTATATAATAATATAATAATATATATTATAATATATTATAATAATATATAATAATATATAAAACTAATTTAATGCAATAATTTTTATAGCAATATATATGGTTATGTTTGCAATTTAAAATTGCCATAAATGTTTGGAATTCCTGTTGAACGATAAGATATTCAAGACTGCAGTTGAAAAAAAGGGAATTTTAATGTTAGCTTCCTTTTCTTTTTTCTTTCTTTATTGGAATTTTTTAAATTGTAAATGAAATTATTTTTTTTTGTTTTTTGTTTGAATTTATTTGAGTGTGCGTTACCATAACGCATTAGTTTTTGGGCGTTAAAATTAAAAATAACTTTTTTTGTCCCCTGCGTAAGATAATTATATGCGAATTTTCGAAAATTGAAAGAAAAATGTTTTTTCGTATTTACAATTATTACTTTTTTACATAAGTGCTAATAATCAATAAAAAGGGCTTTAACATTTTTTTTTAAATTGTATCAAGACACGCTTTTTTATGTATCATAAATAAAAAGTTACGAGTCGACGTATTGATCAAACAAAAATTTTCTCCGTGAAACTACTATCTAATATAGAACCACATATTGGCGTTATTTGAGCCCGATTGATTTTTCGAAAGAGTACACTTAAAAAATAAGTGTAAGACACTCAAATTTATTAAAAACTATATTTGCTATAATTTTTTCCTGTATTAGTCGTTCTATTTGAATATTTTTATTCCGCTATTTCTATTTCTTCTTACAGAGTTTGGAAGAGGATGGCAAACTCCACCACCATCTCCACCTAGATCCCCCCAACCGGCTAGACCCACCAGACCTATCGTGCCTCAAAATGTAAGGCTTGCTCAATTACCTGGAGGTGGACCGTTTCCTGCTTACCTTCTAACGACAAACAGTTCTGATGATTATATCCCTTTAGCCCGACCATTTGGTAGAATGAGATCAATTGATGATGTTTTTTTCGTTTCAATACTAAACCGGGATTTTTGGGTGCGTGGAGTATATCGTGTACCGTTCCTACGAGTTATGGTAAACACGAGTAATATACACGACCTGCACATAATGAGCGATGAAGATAAGAGAATGTATCCTGTAGATTATTATCTACAACCTCACCAGCGTAGAGGATTTAGATTTTAAACAGTTTAAACAGTTTAATCGCTTTAAGCAGTTTCGTTTTCGCAACTCAGTTAGGATCAAAACGTTAGATAATTTTTAACTGAAAAGTTAGAAAAAGTATATTACTTGGATGTATGTATAGATTTTACTATCTGCTATAAATGCGCTAAATAAAAAATTCTTTATAACCTGACATTGTTGTGTATTTATTTTTTCCTTGCCTTATTTTTTGATCACACCTGTTATTACAAAAGCAATAATTAAAAGTTGGTCATGAGGAGAATCACGGGTTTTCACAAGAAGCGGGTGTTATTCTACAAAATTGCATCTACTTTCGGCGAAATCGCCGTAACGTTTCAGCTATAACCACGTTTTACGACCGTAAAATAGGTGGTTACAGTCTGCGATGTACTCAATACGATAATCCGGCAAAAGTTTCGTGCACGCTGAGGACACAGAGCGACACAAGGATAACCGCCTTCTGCATTTTCCCCGCAAGTGTCTTAGCATTTTGTTGACACGCAGGGATGCTTTTCAGGCTATTAACCA